>KZ869125.1:75420-85889 GCA_003456935.1 Machilis hrabei | reverse complement strand
CTCCGCGATCGGTAACGCAGAACTCAACACAGCACTTAGTTTGAATAGTAATACGTACAACTAATTTTCCAACAGAATGTTACATTATATTAAAATGAAACATTATTATAATCTAATACGAAAACACATTTCCTCACAAGCTCACACCTTGGACCTCTCTTCCACTGGGGTTTCATTATGTCACTCTGACAGATATAACATATTTAAAGTGAGGACGTTTAAACTGGATTAAAAACAACTTAATATTAAAGCCATATTCGAATATACATCAGCGATTCGGTACAGCGGCAAATCAAATTAAATATATTAGAAATATAGGCCTTAAAAGTACAAGCCATGTTTTCATAAAATTTTATATTTTTGTGAATCTTTATACTGTGCAGTGCAAGTTATTGTTCAAAATAGGACGTTATAGTAGCACCTTTCCTTAATAACATATAGCTTAATCTAACATCATGAATGTATCGTAATGGACTCGTAAAGCATGCTGCAGGCAGTTACAGCCTCTAAAAGACAAGCGTTCTACTGTATTTTGATTGCATGTCTTACAAGGGAAGCACGTACCCCTCGGCTCATCGATTTTGCCAAAATTCTACAGAAATATATTAATAGTATCGAAGTAAGAAATGACAATCGGAAACGATGCGCTTTTCAACTGTTTACGAGAAATCGAGGTGCGAATTTTAGCGCGTCGCCTTAGTACCGATTCAAAAATTAAGAGTGTAAAACTGTCCATAACGACCCAATCGGCGTCGACAGGACGTAAAGCCATACCTCATTCATTAATTCGAGTAAAATACCAAATTAACGGATAACATACTCGGTTAAAGTGATGTTCTAATTGTTCACCATTCATTGCTAAACAGTAGTGGAGTCAGGACAGTATGATATATCGAATAGTGAAATAAAATCTCCATGTTTCCATTTCAATAAATGTCGTTGTCGATGTATCTCAAATTCCGAAGNAGACACACATAAAAAACACTCAGACTTACAGCTTTGACTGTGAGAAAGACCTTCATAATTGCACATTTTCTTCTAACAGTCAGAATTGCACCATTTCCATACTTTTGGCTAACTTTGTATATTGAAATATATTGAGGATTTGGAGACTTAAATTCTATAAATTAGATAGTAGTACAGTAAACCATTCAATGGGTTTAGAAAAACAAAACAAAAAACCTTTGTACGATAATATATAAACAATTTAATTTGAAAATCGCGACATCAGACACATTAAAATATTTACACTTTTCACACTAAAAACAAACCAAACTTTATATGCAGACGTTCAACGTTGCAGCACGCAATAAAAATTGGCGCTTTCCACATTACATGCTGTTACGGAAGATTAAATTTCTAATATAAATGCAGAGAAAGAATCGCTTAAAGGCTATTTAAGTCAAACTGGCCAATATGCAGAGGTCTGTGTTTCATTTCAACAGATGGTCTACAACTGGTGAGGGAGAAATAGAGGAGCGGATGTTTCGTTGTTTCCCTTCGTAACATGTGGTCGCGTTTGACCAGCCCACACACAAATGGAAATTAGGACACCTGGTAAGTATCGTTCTTTACAGATTCATGATTATTCCTAGTGAGACAGAGGTTAGCTATATGTATAATGTTGTTAATGCGATTTTTGGCTTTAAATTAATTTCAAATGACCTTCTCATAAGTCAAATAAAATTAATTTATATGTGTTTTATGTTACAAAAATATTTGTTTACAAAAACTAATTCACTTTTGTTATTTTTATGTAATCTTTGTATATGCTATCTCTATAATCTTCTGTAGATTAAACGTTACATTATACATACTGTACATGGATACATATATATTATACACATAGATTTATGTGGCCTCCAATAGCAGACTGTTTTTTAATTAATGCCCAACGATGGTTAGGCAGCTTCAGTATGGAGAAACTGTAAAATAATTTAAGACTTCTGTTCTCTCTCCATTCAATTTGTTTTAAGTTGATCTGCACTGCACAAGTACAATGACAGGTGTATGACAGGTGTAAAATCAGACTTTATGTGTATTTTAAGCACTATATAAATTATAATTATGGAAATAAAACAAAAATATTAACAATATGCAACGATGTAATGCTATAATTAGAATAAAGGAGCGAACAAAAATACTTTAACATATAGTATACAAGATAAATTATTCAAAACCTATTAAAAACACTTATTGTGGTAAACCTCATATTGGTCAACGTCACGTGACATATTTAGAAGATCTACAGTTTAATAAATAGTGAACGTGAAAACATATTTAGTTATAGAATGTTTTACAAAAAAGTTAATCAATGTGTATATAACTTAGGCAGAGCAAACATTTTTCATTTAATTTAACAGAGTATACATTTTCTTTTGAATATTTCTTTCTATTTATTTTACTATTCGACTTTACATCATTATTATTCTAGTCTTCGTTTTATTATTATTTTTTTAATTTGTTCATATAACAAACTAATAAACTAAATCCGTATATGTATTAATTTTAATTCCGAGCTATTAGGAAACATCATACTAAACAGGGTGTCATACCATACATTTATAGTAATTGTAAATGTTGTCTTCTTTCTCATTCACAAGTTTTCTTTCTGAGTAAGCATTGTAAAATAACCTGAGTTTTATTATGTATTCAAAAAAGTTCAAATAAACTTCACTTCATTGCTTCTTAAAAGGAACCATACTAAAAATAATATTAATAGTACTTTTTACTTATCAACTCACACTAAAATTCCATTGATATAAGAGAAAATTATTATTTCGAGTTTAGCGTCGAATGAAAATGTGCACCATTTTTTTTTTTTTTTTTTTGGTGGGGGGGTGTACAACGTTGCCAAACCAGAAACTTTGTAGAAAACAGAAGGACCCTTTAAATTGTAGTCACAGGCTGTAGAAGGTGGCAACAATTTTCTAACTTTAAGTTTCAAATTCGATTACTAAATTTTCTCATTTTCTCTTGATTTAGATCTGGTGAATATGATACTCTTTCATTAAGATCTCTTTTAAACATTGATATTTAATAGATGCTCTTTGAAGTAGGTTCATCCACTGTTCGTTGGTTTTTTATATCTTGTCTATGTTTTCTTTTCAATCGAAAATCACACCTTATATACTAAAATGTGTATATAGTAACATTTACACTTATATTTTGTACACATTTTTTATTTACTTTCAAAACGGAATCACACGATTTTTTTTCTAATATATTTTATACACATTTTTCAATCACTTTCGTTCAAAACGGAATCACATGGGTTTTGTTTTCTAATATGCATTTGAAGAAAAGAAATAGCAAAAACAAAAAAACGAATTATACGCTTGAGGAAATACAGTTCATTAATTACATTACTCGAAACATCATGTAACAAAATTGACTACCTTCTTTAACTTGGAGAGAGCGGTTTGTATATTAAACAGTTTTACAGAAAATATGAATTTTAGACAAAACGTGACCAATTCAAACAAGAAGCGGAACATGTATTACTGCTATTTGCATCATAATCAATAAACGCCGACCCAATGAAATTTGCTGTACAGTATTTCCGCGGTCCCAGCTCTTTTTACTATGCTTCCAATAGTCCGTACCCAAATTCTACCCAAATCATGCATTATTCGGGTATCTTGATACAGCTCTTACAAATATTAAAATACTTGCAAACATTTCAATATTCAAAAGAAGCCGTATATTCTAAACCTACTGGATACAATCGGTGCTCTACTATAAAAAATATAATGTATTATAACCGAAAGTAATTGTTTATTTTAAGGAGATAGAGTGTAATTGTTCGTTCTTGATCTATAGAATAACTCTATGCATGTAGCGGACTGAGGCATTGTACACAAAATTAACAGCTATTCTTTGCTCATTTCTTACCGAAAATCCAGGAGAGACACCGCGCCAGGTGTCATGCCACACTATCGATAATTTGGGATGGTACCAAGAGGAAGTGCCATAATCGCACACGTGTGATAAATACCGTTTGTTTACCCAAGTCATTCAAGTAAATTTAAGTTTTACTCCGTATTTTCTCAGTCCTAACTTTTTTACATGGTAGAAATGTGGTATTTTGCTCTAATAAATATAGTATTGCTTTTTTACTACTACTTAGACAGTGTTTACATTGTCTAACTGCTGTAATGTATTCAGTGGAATATCTTAAATACTCCTCTGTTGGAGGCAGAGACATATTGGTCCCACCATGCGAGAATAGCGAGGTTAGTTGTCCCTCGTGGGAATTTGGGAAATATACATTTTTGATCGGGAGAGATGCAGCAGTATTTTAATGAATGCAAAATCGACTTAAATTACATTTTTAATGAACAAATTTCCGACTTGCTCCATTGCGCGAAGTTACCCTTAAACCTCTTAAAACAATCAGGCAAAGTTTTCACACCTGAAGAAAACACGAACCTACAAATAGAAACGGATAAGAAACAAGTGTAAAAATGTAAGTTACATAATAAAAGTAAACTTAAAGACAGAAGAAAGAAATATGCCTAAGGGAAATTAACTGAATAAGAAGGAAGTGAAGTTTTTGACCCATCTGACGATGAAGAACCATAGTATAACAAGCATGTTGAACGGTGGGAAGATTAATGTGCTACTACACTACCGGTCAAAAATATTTCATTATCTATTATGTAATTTTATGTTAGAAACTACGTCAACATTACTTCCATTTAGTTGTATTTTATTTTATATAACAGAGACATCATAGTAATGTTCGATTTTACTGATAAAAGCACTTAAATAGTGAGTAAATAGAGGCTGGTCCTAGAAACGTGAAATATTGAAATTTTCCAGAAAAGTCAGGGCAATGAGACCCACCAATCTAAACAAACCAGCTTTGGGAGTGTCTGCAGATATGTTGGAGTGAAATTGCACCAAAAACTGTAAATAAACTCATAGAAAGAATGCCGAACGTGTGTGAAGCTGTTCGCAAGGCAAAAGGCGGATATTTCGTTGAATCTAAAATATAATCTTAATTAGCCTAATGTTTTTAGTTCTATTTTTCACATTTGTGTAATTCATTTACTTTATTGCGATGAATAAACCACCAAATCATAACAATATAATATGTTTAACTTATTTAATACCCGAATTTCCGAAGTTTTGTGGGTGGTAAAATATGTTTGACCGGTAGAGTACATCAAAAGCGGATCGGATCACTCGTCTGGACTCTAAAAGGTTGCTTCATGAAACATGGTCTTTGTATAGAAATATGTGTAATAATTGTGGTTGAAAGGAAAAGGAAGATAATTTAAAGCAGGAAAGAATAATGTAATAATTCCTATGTTTCATATTAATTTTCAATTTCTGAATATATTTGTTTTTCAATGTACCATCTTAAAACTCATACTTTACTTGTCATTTGATGTGTTAACTAAATAGTTAATATTTTTGCCATGTTTGAAAAAAGTATTTTTTCGAAGTGCGGCATCTCACCCACAATTACGGCATAACAACCCGACCTCTCGGGAGAGACTCCATAAAATTCAAATTTTATTTTTCATTAACCGAGGGTAATATACATTAAAAACCCACTTTTTTACTGTAAAAAGTTGCTTCAGGTGCCCTAGCAGCAATATCTGACTTTTAAAAAAAATTATGTTTCACCATTTGGAAGCAGTTCCTTGTAATGTGCGTCATCTTTCACTGATTTACCCTATAAAATATGTAAGGTTTGGTAAGGAACAACAAATAATACAAATATAATAAGCTTCTAAACATATTTATGAACTTTAATGGTTTTTAAAACCATATAGTGGCATTAATGATAGTTTGTATATTTCTGCTAGCCTGTTCTTAATTTTCATGATGACAGGTGTGTTATATCTCTCATTATGTTGGTATAGGAATCGATAACCCTTTTACTTGGAAATAATACTCATTTTTTTAACAAATATTTTTAAAGATATTTTACTCTTCTTAAGGCTTATGCTTTAAAAATCTATGGGTCTATTTCCTNAATGTCAAACATAATGTTAATGCTTACATACTCAGTCATAAAACTTATTCATTATAATTTCTGAAAATCCATCGACATTTGGTGGCAAGTTACACATATTAAATATTTTGTTGTGAAAATACTAATCCCGTTCCTTTAAACTTTAATTTAATATTTTACAAATCTAATTCACTGACATTTCAGATATATGAATACTAGTTACTCGAATCGATTTTGATAACCCATTAATAACCCATTAATTTTACTGAATGTCTTGCCATACACTCAGGCTTCCGTTATATTCACATCCATGACTTTTAGTGTGAAAGCCAGCTAAGTAAGTGACTGCTCCACCGTTGAAATTATTAGCATACTTGTAACTAAGTACTATTATAAAGGTGTCTCATATATGTAAAAAGTTCTTCAAATAACTTAAAAACTAAATAGGAAACTAGTTATGAATACTTGGTTATTTGCCTTTTTAAATAGTATATAATTATGTGGTTGCTTATACCAATCCCTTATCACAGAAAAACAGTAAAATATTATTGCATTATGTTTAAAAACTTAACCGTGTTTAAGGCGCCAAAACGTGTGTCATTCTGTTTACATATACAATTATTATAATGTTGACATTAATTTATTATAAAAGAATCATATAGCTTTGATATATAATTCCGATTACCAACATGAAAAATTCACAAAGTTGAGCGTCGAACTGAACTTGTTTCGATAGCATACAAGACCAAGCCTCTAATGGGTCGAACTACCGCGAGTTTGCTGTAAATTTCGATTTTATTTGCGAACGTACTTAGTTGGTTTTTTTTTACTACATTTTATTTCGAATTAAATGTTGACAACTGAAAAATGACTTCAAATAGATTTGATTATTGTATTATACGACACTGTTAAACTTTCCAAACGCGGTTTTCATTCTGTGGACAGCTCTAATGTGATTTCAAACAGTGAAAGAACAATTAAATATTCAGTACCGCTGAGTAAAACAGCACATTTTTTCCGTCTTGGATGTCTAAAAACTTTTGGAACAGAGTGTTTTATTCTGTATTTTATTGTATTATTAAATAACAAAATGCCGGTACTTTAAAAAATGTGTATGTGTTTTAAGCTTTTATTATAAATTCTCAATTAATTTGTTGATTTTTTCGTATAAAATAAATAAAAATGTATTTAATCGTTCACACTGAATCAACCAAGTTTTCTGTTATAAATTCTTTGAACGTATTTTAACACCAGTGGTTGAACGCAGCCAGCGTCACTGATCTCTGGCTAAACAATGCAAGAAGAGTCTAACTCGGCACTTCAACGAAACTTTCCCCTGACACCTCTTCACGATATTCAGCTCACTCATTGGCTAATTGGTTGGCTCAGCACAATGACTAGTTGTGTGCAATTAGGGTGCATGCAAATTATTCTCATTTCAACAAGATCTGCATTACATAGCGCCCTCACCCACTCCATTGGTGCTCGCCCTTTGCCTCCTCCTTCCTTGTCTTTCTTGCAATCCTCTTTTCTCTCAAACTCCAAACATTTGCTGACTCTGTACTACTGAGTCAATCCTCTCTTTCTATTCATCTTCTCCTCTCTACCTCTCTTGCATCTTTATTTCCTTTTTTTTAGCCCCCTCGTTATTTTTAGTATTAAGAGTATAAGAACTGACACAACTATCGCAGGGTTATATGTGATTTTTTTTTAATATCTACATTCCCCAAAAAGACGATATTTTCTAATAGACCTTGTCTGTGTTGGTTAAGCAATTTATTTCCCTCGCTTCAAAACCAGTAATTGGTGTTTTAGAGCTGACGTTGCAATATAAAGCAAACACTCGAGATGATAAAGTGTTTACACAAATATAGGAATCAGTAAATAAAGCGTTATTCATACACAACAAACAAACGCATCGCTAGAAACGCAAACGAAATTAATTACTACGAACAAGCAACCTTATGCGTGAGTAAATATCGTAGTAGGTAGATTCTATGTGTATCAAGCTCCCTAGTGTAAATATAAACAGAGGGTGTAGATGTGATAAAATTGTATCAGCTATGGAGTACAAATGGGATTTTAAAGTGACACTAAATAAGTCCCATCGATACAAGTCTTGTTTTCAGGTTGCACAGAAACCAAATTCCAAGTATATAAATGTACATGTGTACACACACACATATTTACATATATATATATATTGAAAGTCAAATATAATGCAAAATGGGTATTTTGAAGAACGGGGAAAATAAGTTGATTGTACGTTTTTAAATCTGATTTATTTTTATGTTAAAATTTGTAGGATATATCAAACAAGAACGCCANATAAGTACAAAAATGGTTCGGCAAAGTAAATAGAATGAACATGTAGACTATAGTGTCCTTTTTGTTTCCTCTGGCATTTAAATGGTGCATGATGAGCTGATTTTCTTGTATTTATTCAAATAAGGATTATGTAGAGAACTAATTAACCCAAATAGGTTAATATAATGTGTATCAAGGTGTCTTAAAATATTTGCCCATTCTTAAATAAGAGTATTCAATAGAGTAAATAACGCAAAAATGTTTAGTGACGTTTTCGTCTCTGGTGCTTATTTTATTGTAAAGTTCCGCAATTAATTCCCACACATTTGTGTTTTTGTTCTTAATTTTTAAAAATGGGTTACCTCAACAGAAATGTATTACATGTGTATTACAGGTTTAACGAAAATATTATAAACATTGCCACTGAAACGTTAACTAATAATTTTCAGGTTACCAAACAGAAACTTAGGATAAAAACATATCAGTGAACATTTTTGTTTAGTGTTAGGAAAAATCTCAAAGAAACTGTTTGGACAATTGTTAGAGTAACGTAAACTTTTACGTAAAATTGAGAGAATTGCTTTAAAAATTGTTAGGAAACGTTTTACAGAAGATATCAGATAACTGTGAAAAAATAGGAAATGTTTTAGACAAATTGGTTAGGATATATAAAGGAAACTTCCGGTAAAATTTTAAGAAAGTTTTAGGAAAGGTGTTAAAGAGACGTTTCAAAAAGTAAAGAAAAATACTTTTAAGAAACAATTATAGTATCTGTTGAAAACAATATTAAAAAACTGTTAAGAAAACATAAGAGGGCATAATGTTACACTGTAATTGGCAGGAAACATAATTTGTGTTGGCTCAGCTAGCTTCTGGTGGCCGTTGGAATACCTGAACCATAACGTGAAGTTCTGTAACATCATTAGGGACCCCAAGGAAAACAATTAAACCACTAACATACTGTAAGAATGGCACACTTAGCTGTTGCTGCAAACCGGTATCCCACGGAGTTCATTATTTAAATACTAGATGACGATATGTTAGTTCAGAGAAAAAAAGTGCCATGGACAGTGGGGCATCTTTGATGCATTGATCGTCTAATCTTAAAGTATTTTGCAAAATGATCATGCTGAAGTCGTGTCAGTTCAATTAAAATTTGAAACAATATGCATATAGTTGTCCGTAAAAAACGTTGCTGTAAACACTCGTTGTATATATCCGTGACTCTTCCCATCAAACCCCCAGTCAGCATTGACTATCTGTATAATATCCATACAATATTGGCCGCGGATATTGACTGTATCCAGATTGGTTTCTTTAAGGTCCTATAAATGTCCAGATACTATCCAGGTGTCAGTAAATTGGATATCCATACAATATCCACAGAAGGTTGTCAGCAATATTGTAGGGACATTTGTACAACATTTATAGTACATTTAGCACCAATAATATATTTTCACAAATTAAAAAATAATTTTACGTCCTAACGACACCTCATGGGTAATTTATTGACAATGAGCAATTATATAATGATTAATGAAGATGAATGGCAAGAACAATTATGACTTGGGCGGCATTTGAACCCACAATTTTACGCACCAGAGCACGTTATGCTAACCACTATACCAAGCAAGGAATACTGTAGATAGCTAATCCTATACTGCAAACAATTTTAATCAATACTTAAGGAATGCGTTTATCTCATTTAAGAAATATTTTTCATTATAAGTGAACAAATAATATTTACAATTAGAATGATGTCAATCAGTTTTGATTAATCTGTATATAAACAATTTTAAATTTGCATGATGAGTTCTTCACCCTTCAGTAAAATTCACTTGGGTATCACGGCTATAGGGTGTGAAGATAAAAACTCGTGAATAGCACGACGTTTCGAGTTTATTTTCACTCTTTATCAAGCACTGTAATCAAATTTAAAAACAATATACAATAAATTTTGGTAAATAAAATAAATTTGTATACAACACAAAGAAATTAAAAAAATAAAAATTATACAATTTTTACAATCTATATTCTTACCTAATGGAACCACTGTCAAAACCAGACTGACTCCATTTACAAAAACAAGGTCTATATATACAGAGATGTATCCTTCAATAATGTTCCTCAACACAGTTGAGTACAAACATTTGCGTCAAATCAGGGGTAAATAATTAACAAGTCGCAGTATGGT
>KZ869125.1:33554-44773 GCA_003456935.1 Machilis hrabei | reverse complement strand
ATATGTGTGTGTTGTACAAGACGAATTTAATTTTAACACTGATAAAAGTGTTTACAATCTCACTCTTCTCAACGTAATTCACTGAATTATATAGATTTTTAGAGTGCTGAAAACCTCCATTCGTGGTTGGCCAACGAAATGGTTCCAGACCACCCTCGTTTACTCGGCCAAAGAAAAAAAGTTTACCAGTTAAGCTGATGGAGAACGAAAGAAGAATTGGAAGTTTGGCCACGCTCTCTCAGTATTGACCTGTTTTTCTATAGTAGACTCTGGCAATTCTTTGAGGCCCAGTGGTCTATTCACAGGTGGTCGGGCATGGTCCACATTCAAGCAGTCGTCGATTTATGACAAAAGATCTGACATGCGGTTTGGAAAACAACTTTTTGCTCTTCTAACATATTGTCAAACAGCTATACTCAAGATTGTTAATTCAAAAGAATACTGGAGGCCAGAACCATACAGCAAGGCAATGTGAGTCGCATTGTAGGTCACAAAAGTGTAAACATTACCAAAAATGTGTCTAAATGGAGGTTAACGTTTTATGTTATGATTGTATTTGCGAGAGCTACTTAGGGTAATACACTTGAATACAATGCGCAAACGTATGTTTTCAATGCATAAATAAAGGTACAATGACAACATTTCGGGTATGAAATATGAAACATAGTTATGCCCAAATTTAACTATGTATAAGTATATTTAAACTCAACGTCATCAAAAAAGCCAGAGCGAAATGGTTGTCTATTTTTTTTTTAATTAAGAAACGCAATTAAATTGTTAAAAATACTGGTTTGACTTCTAAAAAGTACTATACACATTTTAGGACCCTTTCCCTAAACTCTACATTACAAAAAATATCCGAATACATAGTTTAACTTAAGTTTTGTAACTCAACAGATTGGCAATATTAACATCAGCTTCAAAAAGAAACTGCACTAAACATTATTTAATATGTGAAGTCCCCGAATTTCACGATAAATTGTACGTAGTCTATGTATTAGACGTACCAAAAAAAATTATCTTTCAAGGCAACCTCTTTTACTGCTACAAACAAAACCCGTCGAGTATGTGATTTTCTGAACGGCAGTATGATTTCCTATTCGTTGGTGATAATATAAACTGCTGATGGACTAATTAGTAAAATTTATTAATGGTTTAAGGTTTTGTTGAGCCTGTTGTATCATAAATACGCATCCAAACTAAATCAACTCCGTGGCTCAGTTGGTAGGACACTGGACGTGTGTGAAATTGGTTATACTAACAGTGAATCGAATCTTCTGATGGGATTTTTTAAAAATAAAGTATTACAGTTGGTGAAAGTATTTTTACACGTATTAAAGTATATTCGGAATATTTTCAAACGCATTGTACGTAGTACGTATTTATAAAAAAAAGTATAAACAATGCTATAGTGTCGTTATTGTAACGCTGCGTAAACCTTAGTACAGTACCAGCATCGATTCTGTCATATCTAAACGAAGCGTAGCGCGAAATTTCGTTTCGCTTAAAACGCAAATGTTCGTTCAATTAATAAGCCACGAAAAATTAAATTCGCTCTTACGTCTTTCAGGCTTTGCCTGAAAGACGTAGNGAATTTAATTTTTCGTAGCTTGGTAAGTGAACGAAAATTTGCGTTTTAAGCGAAATTTTGCGCTAAGCTTCGTTTGGATATGACAGAATCGATGCTGGTACTGTATCTGGCATATAACATTACGGTTAACAAAATATGTAGAAGACGAATACTCGCTTTATTCTATACATGATGAATTTCAACAAAGAACAAGTGTTGGTAAGAACTAAAGATCCTGACAAAGACTTCTATGCAAAATTATCTAAGACAAATTAGCCAAAGAAGAAGCTGACACTGGTAGTCAAGCAAAATATCGTAACGCAACTTGCACAGCAGAGTGACTCCGTGCTTCCGTTCACATAAGCCTATTTACATTTTATGTGTTGTGGAGTCAGCCACTTTTGGAATATACTACTAATATGATATATTACTTGTAAGTATAATTGTTTACATCTTAAAGTAGCATGAGCTATACCACGAACGAGAGGAGGTCTCTAATGTGTTCTTTAACGACATTGTGTACCATTCTGGATTACTACTGATAATTCTTATAAAACTATCAATTTAGGCCCCCCCCCCACAATGGTTGAAGTTTATATATTATCAGGACGTAACAATTAGTATCAACATACACTGTACGACAAAATGTAATAAAACAGCTGGTTTAGGGGTTTTACTTCTAACAGTAGGTACTGTATATCAATACATTTTAATATGTGTTCACAAAAACATATGCCATGAATAAAATATGTACACGTAAAAAAATGCTCAGAATAAAACGATCAACGAATGAGTAAATTAAAACACTGAAAAATAATCCAACTCATTTTTAGGATTACAAAAGGTTTTGTGCTTGCATACTATCTTTGCTTCATTAAAAAAAAAAGTATGAAAGCAGAAATATTTTATATCCATTTTTCTCCCCTTACATATTAAATATATTCTTGTGCTATACATATATATACAGCGCGTGCATTGGACGTGTTCAGCTAATTGTAATAAATCATGAATTATAATGATTATAACTTAATCCTTATTCGAAACAAAACATTATATTGATCTTCCAACAATGAGACTGCTTTAAATGCAACACATCGTTAATGTTGTTTATATGCCAATATGTACAGCTTGAGTTGTACTTATTATTCCAAAGCGGGATCCCGTATTGGAATACCTGACTTTAAAAATTTCGTCCGCGAAACATCATCGAGGTGACTTCACCACCAAGAGCATCTCACTAATGTAGTGTAGTGTTCTATGTCCTCCACCAGCCAATATTCGTGCATTGCAAGACTCTGTCCTATCTGTGTGGTACAGTATCTCTCAGGAACACTTTAATGGACCGTTGCATAATTACCACAACGAATCAAGGAGTTTTTATGTCCGAAGATGGCTCAACAATGTATGAGATGGGTGTCTCTAATAAAGTGGACGTTCAGTATATAGTGCACTTCAAGGCTTGTCAAGTACACGATAAAATCTATGAAGTCACTTCCATAATTCTGACCTACCTTCTCTATGCGTTAATTAATTCCTTGTATTCTACTCCAGACTAGTGTGCCACGGTCCGTCTGTGATATGACTGTGAAATCGAGCGAAGCTGGTGTTAGCTTACTTTGCTTTTAACTGAGTTGACAAGACGTCTGTCATTTGACGGATGATCAAAACATTCTTCTTACTTCCCTCCATAACTGCCGGTTTTCTTACCACTGAAGTTTCTTCACTCGGTCTTTGGTTTATATTTACTTTCCAAACTATTCATCAGTCTTCGATAATGATCTTCAATTTCTTTATGGTATCCTCCTACAAATAAAGCGTCAACCTTAAATCTTCATTGTCTTGATGGAGCGCATCACAAACGGATACGGAATTTTTGAACGTCCGTTTACTCGTCGTACTTGCACGTGCCATTCTGAGAATATCTATTGGAAATAAATTTAATTCAGAAAATAAAAGTGATAAAGCGCACACCTAAAAATACGATATTCATAAACCTTTAAAAAGTCACAATAATCATAAAACCTATCTTGCTAGTTTATTTGTTATGGGACAGGAATCTGATTGTCATTTACTAATCTATACAGTAAATATTTATAATACTACGCTGAAAAAGACACGTTAAAACTTAATAATACTCTATTGCCATGTTAATAATCATACGTTAGTGGACACAAATCCACTTATCAACTACTTCTATTCGTTTCACTTTAAAAAAGTATTGTCAAAAGGTTGTGCCGTTACGTATTCTGACCATGCATTGACCCTCCTTTTATAGACAATTTATAGCAAACACCTCTTTCGACAAGAAGAACATGCTTTCAAGAAAGAATGTACTCACAGCCTGACTCCTCGGATTATGAAACAACACTTGTTGTTTAGTTATTATGTATTTATTTTGTATTTTGGTTTTTATTTTATGTTTAAAATATGTTTTTATTGTGTTTCCGTCATTGATTTATGATTTGTCATCGTTTTTTGTGTTGCATTATTAAAATTTATTTTGCTATTTTGTTCAAAGTATACGTCTTTTTCAAGTATGGTATGTCTAGAAATTGTATTACATGGAAGTAAATAAAGTAGTGTGATTTTATAAGAGGCGTACGAGACATGGTTACAGTACAGTGAAAACAAGCAAGAACTGATGTTAAGAGACAGGCATGTTAACATATTTAAAACCTTATTAGTGTTTATTTGTTTCTGTAGGGTATGTGTTGCAATCAATTTCCAAACATTCTCCCATGGCTACGTTTTGTCTAACTTCATCAGCTTGATGAGAACACCTCCATGACGAGTTGCCCCAATTGACGAATATGCCACATAGCTATTTTGCGGATGAAATGTATNTAGTGATAATGTTCCTAACTGCGACCCAGCTCCAAATTAAGTGTATATATTTAATAATTTTGGTCCATAGTACATTTAATATACAAATAAACAAGGAAGCAATTACATTTATAAATGTTTATATATTTAAGTACTATTGTACATTAATTTTAATAAACGAAAACGCATTTCTAAATTATACAATTTGTATAATGGATATAAAATAATATCGTGGAGCAACAATATGTATATTCGAGCAATTTTGCGCCGCTTTCGGCGGCTTCTATTGTTCGGCTTCAAGACAGCAAAATTTTAGTTTTCAAAATAGGTTATACTGTAGCATTTTTCATATGTCATTAACTTTCTTTTTAAAAAAATTAAACACTACCTGTAATTGTATAATAAAAGTGATTAAAATTAATTTAAACTTTAATGTATCAANACAGGTTCGTCTAACCTTCACGAAGTTTGTGGTGTGAGTTTAAACAGAAAACAATGTAAACACAAAAGGAAAACAAAAGTACAATCGGCTTAACAACAACAACATGGTGGAGTCGAGGCACGCTGAAAGACAGTGCGCACGGTTTCCATAGCAACGAAAATGCAATATGGCAGAAATTTTTAAAATTGAAGCAGTGAATCAGATGTGTTGGGCCAAAATACACATGTTTTGCATTATGACTTTTTCCCTCACAACGCACTGTTTGGAAGATAGTGTGATGTAATGTGTAAATAAAAAATGACGGGTTTAATATTATTTCTGTAGGTTTGATACTTGTGTATGTAACATTTTTCTCTAGCTCTTCTGCATCATGGCTAGAATTAGCGTCAGTCACTTACTTACAATCAGCTATACATATTAGATATTGGGGTGTTCACCCTGTTGTAGACGAAGTTAAATAAATAAATAAAATTCGACGTGTCTACGGTGCATGTATATCCGCTTATTTCTCAGGATTGGCTGGTCAGATTTCGAAAAAAAAAAATATAACAATTATTCTCAACTGGTCCAACTTTGATTACAGGCATATTTTGTAATGTTGAAAGGGCATTGGTTCGATCTCAGATCGATTTCTTTTCTCCACAAGGAACCATTGATATGCACTTTCTGTCAAAATAGTGAAGATATACTGTAACTACTACAGCAACCAAGAACATGCTTTTGCCGACCGAAGTAACTCATCGCATAGTAACAATATTGAGTAGTAACGTACATAAGTACTGACGCAAATTCAAAGACGTTACAGAGGTGATGAGCATATGGTGTTTTACATCCCGTCGACACACAATGGGTCATTAGGGACGATGAAACAATGTTTATTGTGATTGATAAAGGTGAACTTAATTCTATGAACAACACANACANATAAGACAGCACAAACATCCATGCCTTATGCGGGATTCGAACCCGCAACCTCTCGTTCCAGGGCGCGCTGTGCTAACCACTATCCCAAGTAGGTCGACTTGTTACTGAGGTAATGCTCTTTGGTAAACGTCTTTGAATTAACCTCAGTCAACAAATACTGTACATTACTACTCAATTTTGTTGGTATGCGGTGAGTTTATCTGGTCGGCAAAGCAGGTTCTTGGTTGCTATGGGAGTTATAGCTTCAGTAATTTGATAGAAAGTGCCTGCCAACGCTTCCTTATGAGAACTACGTTTATTGTACAGCTGCAATACTGGATGTATATGATGAAGGGGAAATATTTTAATTATTATGGTTATAACAATCCGTGTGAAGAACGGACACCACCCATAGTGTTCTATATAATTACACGACTGATGTCATAAAATACACCTGTTTTAATCAGGGGTTGATAACTTAACGAAATGTGCGTTATTGACGCATTTGCACACGTTACTGTTACCGCTGAATATCANATAACGAAAACGAGTGAATAACGTTATTCGTATCTGTACCTTTTCAAATGGTATATTTAAAATAATGNTCTTATAAATAACGTTATTGGTGAGAACGAGAAGCATTTCGTTATTATGGTTAAAGTTGCAGTTACAATAACGTTATTGGCGGTACCGCTGAACCTACCTTTGGGGGTACAAATCGCCTAGGTATTTTGTACCAGGGGGTTTAAATTGCCTAGGCGTTTTGTACCCCAGGGGTACAAATCGCTGGGGGTACAAATCGCCGGCTAAATCGGTCTCGACTCCCTTCCAAATAACGTTATAACGAACATATTTTGGTTACAAAAAGTAACCAAAATATATTNGTTCCTTCAATTGGGTACACTACCATAACCTTAAAGTACNAATAACGTATAGCCATGTAACGAAACGTAATAACGTTTTTGTTCGTACCTACCCAAACTAAATACAACTATGTTTTGTTAGTTACGACAATTTTGTTACTGTTACGTTTATGTTAAGTTAGTGACCCTTGGTTTTAATATACCCAATATTGAGCCTTGTCGATATAATGTTAAAAAATACCACATACCTTTAAAATACTACACTCTACCGAAACTGTGACTGTATTTGTATGTGTATTCAACCATTTTATATTAATATATAGTCTAGACACATTTATAACTGAAATAAAAAGAAGAAGGCCATTAAAACCATGCTCTTTATCCCGCTAAACTTGCTTCGGAGACAAAGAAATAATATAATGGCAAAAATGGTTAGATGGTTATTCAGAATTATGTTTTAAATATTACTGTAATAAATCCTCTAACATATAAACAACAAACGATGTCACTTTGTTCTAAGACTCAATGCAGGAAATAATCAGTGAGGCTGTGAAATTTTTTAGTTCAGAGTTTTTAAATGGCATACCTGATGTTTACTTGCCTTTTACAATTACCAAGAAGATATTTAAATTTTAGTCGATCGCATCCAGAAACTGTGTTTTTCTGAAAACCAGTTTCATAACTTTTAATTGGGTCGGCTTCCACAGTTACAAACTTGGAAGTTAGTAATTTTTAGCGGTTTCCCCGGAAGTATTTTGGTTGTGGTCAAAAGAGTGGAAAAATGGATTTTCGGGAGAAAAGGCAAGAGATTAAAAGAGAAAAGAAGAGAGAGAGAGAAAAAGGAAGAGATTTTATATGAGTTAGACGTTTCATCATAGATGAGGTATTTCTGTAACAAGGAGTGACATTTTTTGGTACGAAATTCATCTCCTTTTATACTAAACATACTTTTTGTTAGGCTTTAGGGTAAAATGGAGGAGAAATTAATACAGCCGTGTCTCTGACGATGTTACCTTATAAGCCTGGTTGTCAACTTCAGACACTAAAGCATTAAGACTCAGAACAATCTATCATATTATTAAAGAACTGTAGCTGAATACTGTATTTGAAAATTTTTCTATTTAAATTAAGAAAAAGCCGAACTGTCTGGTCTAGTGACTACCATAGCATACCGAGCAAACAAACTCTCCTATATGTCTGGAAGAGATGTCCATATACCATTAGTTTTAATCCAACCTTACTCTGAAGGTGGAGATAAAACAGATTTCGCTATATGAGACTGCCCCTATATTTGGCCACGCTAACGAGCCACCCTTAGTATATGCTTATGCAACGCAGCTGCAGTGGAAGGCACATTGTATAGAAGTTTGCCTTTTGATGTAAATATTTACATGGCTTCAGTGGTGGACATGCCAGCACATTATATACTGTAATGCAAAATAATATAAGTTTCAATTTTCTGCTCGTTCCATACATTTTGAAAGTGCAAGATATGGGCTTGTAGTTTGTTCAATTGTTTACAGAAATTCCAGTTACTTTTTTTTTCCATTACCTGGAAATTCCGATGTAGTGTCACATATGGTGAAAGCCTGAAAGCCTCTTCGTGCAACAGCCTTTGATTCAACTAAAACCTCAGAGATATTGTGCACGTATATATGGCGCTACCGGTTGCTAACACCAAACAAAATCCACAGTCTGTTAAGGCCAAGGTATTTTAGGTGAGAATTGTAAGATACAGAGATAACAAGCACATCCGCATCCACAGTTCGGATCACAACATCGACTGCGCCATTAGAAATAGTATCTGCAGTGTGAAGTATTATGCGACAATAAGCTTCTACTATCTAAAATGTCCGATGCAGAGATGTTCCACTATTATTCGTTACCACATCAAAACCCTTATTGTTCTTTACCATTACTCTAGCTGACAAATCAAATAGTTTTTTTTTTTGTTTTTATCATTTCTTAGGAAGCTAGCCCAGCTCTTGGGAACAAGGTTTTCTGCAGTCACATTTTACGAATTCCAAGTCCTCTTTTCTCCTGGGTAGGCTTGTTGATGCTATCTCCAGAGTAAATAACCAATTCAAAATCAGTTCGTTTCACAGTAAAGTTGTCCATTTATTTTGCAGCGTACTGTTTGTGCCCTTGAAGGGAGCATGTTCATAAGAGCTGCACCATTAAACACATAAATATCTCATACACTTGTGGAATCCTCACTTCCATGTGCTACAAAGCTAGATCACATCTTACACATGCCCAATGTCTTCCATCCAAAGCAAAAAAAAAAAAAAGCGAAAACGCATGATCCTCAGGTTAAAAAAAAAAATGTAAATGAAACCCATGGTGTTAGGCAGAACACAGTTGGACATACTTTTTTAGAGCTTTTACGAATTTAATATATCTAGATATCATCTTACTTCTAGATCTGATAATAATGTCTTGTCCTTCACTTTATATGGCTAAGAACACTTACACTTGGTTTCTGTGAAAGTCATTCTTTGATTAATTGTACGATAGAGGTTTCTTCCATCTTCAAGGTTTTGAAAAGGTTCGACTGTATCAGAGCTTGCGACAAGACGTGTATGAAGAGCAAAACTACCACTTTTCTGCTCTTCAAAAGGGTTGCATACAGCTAAGAAAGAATCTTAGTAAGATTCGTATTGTCCACGGTGGAGAGATGGATTGATTTTAACATCGAAAACACAGAATTCATCAATCACCCTGTTTATCTCTGAAGCAGCCAAATTCCACCACACGAGTGCTTTTGGGTCTGCAAACAGTCCAATAGCTCTTCTGCCACCTTTAATACAATAATTGTGTTGTTCATGTGCTTTTTTCACTGCAGTGGCTGAAATAGGCATTTTTGTCTTTCGGATTATAAAGTTTCCTTTCAAAAAATCTTCATGCACTGTCGCTGCTCCTTTAGGAAGTTCTTCTAAATATTTCACATGAATACTCAACCAACGTGAATGGTTGAAATCATCAAAAACAAAGTACTCAATCTTCCTTTGATGCAAATGTAAACTCCCATGTGGATTTAATGCAAGAAGATCAACAAAAGAATCTTCAGGTTCAGGACTGTCACCTAGTAAAGAAAAGTTAGTGAATCACTGGATCTTTTCTCAAACTACGTTTGAAGTTGAGTACTGTGTCACTGCTGTCATAATCCGGAATTACGAGCACATACAAACTGCAGGTTTTTAACTCCTCCGATGCTTCCAAAATCACATGGGAGTAATCATTACACGGGTTTTATTACGAAAAACTGCACTTTTACGAGGCTGTAGAACTCTGGCATATCAAGAAATGGATCTCCGTCTTTAGGGATACTCAAAAGATCCCTTTCGTATGTCGAACAGCACCTACATTAGTGGGATTTGGTAGCTGATGTATTGAAATGCTAGTGCCGTGGGATGTGGTTTCAGATGTAGAAGACGTCAAGTTGTGGTCAATAGTGTCGTATGTACTCATCTTGAACAAACTTTCTTTGAACTTTGCATGACCAAGGACGTTCTTGGAACGTTCAAGTAAATCTTGACAAAGTCAGACGGTTGTACGAAATGCATAATTTTAAATTGTGATATGTGTTAATGTTCGTTTTTTCACGGGTTCTGCCATACGTAGCGGTGGTTCATACTTTTTTTTCCTGCCGGGCTTGATTTTCACTTATAGTTACATGATGTTTTTTTTTCTTTGATTGAAAAGTATTAGCTGAGCAAAGGTTAAAGAAGATTAAGTAGACTTGTAGTCTTTCACTTCATTACTACAGTACATCAATACATTTAACCGAAGGAACTGATGATTCCAAGCAGTTCATATCAAAGTTTTGATTGAAATTAGTAGTACACTGTATCATATCTTTCCTCAAACTCATAATGAATACTCTGCCCAACAGAGGATTTTAATATTATCGTACCGTCAAACCATTATGCTTGACCAGGAGATGACTATCGTAAGTGCTAACGCTGCACACAATTTCAAGGCCTTTAGTATACTTCCTATATTAGTATCAAAGGAAGTTTGACCCAAAAGTTAAGACCATAAATGGAGCATCTAGCTAACTGTCATTGCGGTCTAGTAAGACTTGTGCAAACTGCGTTGGTATACTCGAAAACTACCATATGTGACCTGGTCTATGAAAAGGGGGTTTACGTGCGAAAACAAGTTATCGATAAAACAGCTGTTAAAGGTAAAAAACTCGTTTTCACTCCCTCAAATGTAAACAATACAGTAGACTGGGGCTTTGTGTCTNTTAACTGATGACCATTTCTTACAGCACGTAGACGTGCAGTTTCGGATATAAGTAAAGCACATAGTGTGGGTCCATGACCAAAACAGGAGTTGGTATCGAAGAAACGTGAGGCTGCANCATCAAAAAAGGAGTTGGCATCGAAGAAACATATGGTTCCATTACCGAAAAAAGAGTTAGCATCAAAGAAACGAAAGGCGAAGGTTAGTGGAGATGTTCTCGAACCAGACGTGGAACAAAGTCCATCTTCCTCACAATCAACACGTAAAAAGGTCTCAAGAAAGACGACGACGAAGAAACATACAAAAACTACTTAGTAATGTTTTTCTGGCATTTAATAATGTTTTCTTTACCTTTAAATTTTTTTTT
>KZ869125.1:8438-33549 GCA_003456935.1 Machilis hrabei | reverse complement strand
TTNNNNTTNAAAATCAGTTTTTTTCGTATTTGTACTCTTCTTTCTCTTNATTTTTAGTAAACTTTTCCACAAATTATGACTTTCTGGTTTTCACCATGTGAAAGAGCGTCTCAAACTCTATCCGAATCGGCAAAAAAGTGGAAAATGATTTTTTTACACCTAAGCCCCCTTTTCAGAGACACAGGGATGCTTCATCTTTGTTCCACATTAGCTTAGCACGAGTTTAGGTCTTTGATTTTTGATAATATATATTGTAGTTGAAGCCGGCTGGGCACCATGAATGAGTACTTTTTATAGTGTTTCTCTTATGTCAATGATTTTATAAGTTTGTATGAAGTGCAATATTTAAATCGGTTATATATTTATTTATGAAATCTGAGGATTTACTGTACGTTCTACACTAAATGAACGAGAATACAAAAATGATTGAAATTAACGTTTATTGTAATATTTTAAGATAATTAAAATGTTGTTTATCAGTAAAACATATTTTCCGATTTGGTATAAATTCGCGCTTTGAAATTTTGGGCATGAACATGTTTAAATGTTAGCACCGTTAATATCAGCTTATTAAAAAAGGTTAAAATAAATTGCAGTTGATTAGCGTTTTGTCTTTGTGTATGTTACGTATTCTAAACAAATCCTAAAACATTAAAATTGAGTGTTTCTTATTTCACTTTTTTTAAATCAATCATCTTGACACGTCGTTACAACGCTGCTGGGGACTCCATTAAATGTTTGCCGAATGAACCACGAGACCATAAAGAAGATAATCCAATTCTTTACAGGTTGTCCTAAAATACACGGCAAAACTTTGGGAGTATATTCCACACACCTAGACAAGACAAAATGTCTTATAAACATATATCCGGAAATGCCTAGTTTATAAGTTATAGTCGAAAGATGATATTTTACGAAATAAACACAGATGTAATTTGTACTTCAAACAGATTTCACGTTTTATTTCAAATTGACAGAATACATTTACGCTTACTGTGGCACATGTCAGTGACATGACTAATGTAATGTATCTTCATTTCAATTGTTATCTACTCACACTTCACACCAAATGCTCAAAAATGACCACCACCTGCTTCAATGCACGCATGGACACGTCAGATCATGGACTGTTGCACCCTTTCAAGGACCCCAGGATGGTTGCGAATGGTTTCGCACGCATCTACGATGCGGTGGTGAAGAGTCTTTGCATTTGAAATTGCAGTTGCATAAAGTGTTCATACATATAAAAAAATGCATTGAAGTAGAAGGAGGGCATTTTGAGCATTTTGTGTGAAGATAACAATTGAACTGAATATATATTAAATTGGTCATGTGTCACAGTAACTGTAAATGTATTCTGTAAATTTGAAATAAAATGTGACATCTGTTTGAAGTAAAAATTACATCTGTGTTTATAAACTAAAACATCATCTTTCAATTATAACTTATAAACCAGGCACTACCGGACATATGTTTATATGCCATTTTTTTCTTGTCTAGGGGTGGGGAATATACTCCCAAAGTGTTGCCGTGTATTTTTGGGACACCCTATATAAAGTGATCATATTTATAACTTATACAATATCACAGTCTAATTTAGCCAACATTTAGAGTCTTATATGCAGACATAAATCGTCTGACGTCATTTCACAGTGAAATAATTCAGACTCCATTTTCAAAATGAAATCAACCCTCATGCTGGAGTTGTTGGTCACCCTGTTATAAAATGTTTACTATTGTTATAGAATGGCTTAATTTTTATGATCTTAATGTGATATATATATTGCACACACTCCTCGTGTACATGATTTAAGTTTCAACATTGTCTTTCTCTTTCCATTCCCTGTTCTCATGTGCGGTGAAATTGTTGGAACCTCTATTATTTCCTGCGCCGTGGCACTTTGCCTGTTAATGTGCATGTTCTACCATCTTAGCCACGGTCTGGCGCTGCTTTGTGGGCTCCAGTTCCTCTTAGACCCTCGCAAGCACTAAATTTTATTTGCTCCTGCAAGTGACAGTTATCTGGGCAACTTTCAGCGTCTTGCAGTTCTCTCTCTTATCCCAGTCAGTCTCGCGTTCTCTTCCTTTTCCTTAGTAAAACGAAAGAGTTAAAAGACAAGGACAGTTTCTGAAGAAATTTCAAGTAAAATAAAATTGCCTTTTGTCTTGACAGACTTTCGAAGATTCTTACTTCAAGTCAAGTACTCGCTAATTAATTAAAAGCATATTAGTGTCAAATTGAACTCACGCTATGGTCGACATTGACGAAGTGACTTCACTCGTCTATAATTTTGGAGATTTTCTTTGAGAAATCCCTCTGGATATTACAATTATTAACTCCGTATAAAGTTAGAAAGTCTTGTATGAAATTATGAACTTAATTCAATTAAATTTCACCGTAAAGATTTCTTGCCAGTATTTTCTTGCAAGTGTTAAGTGTTTTTAACATGAACCTAAAAGCATTAGCATGTTCCTTAAATGGTGCAGTATGTTAAAGAAGTGCATCCCTAACTTTGATCCTCACTGCCGAAGCAGTTCAGCTGTGATGTAGTTAAGTGGAAGTCTTGTAGATGCCCCTGGTTACACGTCTACAGATTCCAACGAAGGAACTACCTAGTTGTATGTGGTCAGATGATGTGGCTAGGGGGAAATCAGAGAAGTTTTCTTCCAAGTAAGTGGGGATTAATTACAAGACTGACATGTCACACTAATACGTTTAAACAACTACAAAATACTGAGGCATTGCTTTAATTTTGAACCTGGAGCTAGTCGTTTCTGTGAAGCTGCTAATGGTGCCCGAAGAATCAAACCTAATAACAAATGAAGGGTCAGGGAGAAAAACGATGATAGTCCATTTTTTTTACGAAAATGATTTAAAGGTGTCATCTGTTGGTTTATGAGGTGTACTATCGATATCTAGAATGATTAAGGGGGAATAACAATGATAGTAACCTTAAAAAAACATTCTAAAATAAGAACCAATAGGGAAGAACGATTTTAGTCCCATTCGTTTTCTGTTTTACACAATATAAGTAAATTGTGACTATCATCGTTTTTCCCCCTGAGCCTTCAAATTATAATTTTTATATGTTTGTTCAGTGATCCATGCATAACGCTAGCAAATCTTTGCTTTACACTCAACAGTAATTTCAAGAACCCCTAATTTTGAATCAATTTTGAAATATAGTTCTATCTTCAAATCACCCAGATCTTACTCAAAATTAGATTGGCATAGAATGTGTATAATTTAGCTTCGTCTTAAGAAAGTTGTGAGTAAACTAACAGAAAAGTGTGTTTAATTATTTGAGAAACAATGATGCTTAGAAGCAATCGATATTAGAAACGGATGAAATTGTTGTTATGTCCAAAGTCGTCCTTTATAACTACATTAATTTTTCGTGAAAGCTCTGGATCTAATACATCCTAAAAAGTATCCCTTTCCCGCTGTTTTCAAGTCTTTTAACGACAACACTTTCTCTAGTCATGAACACTACCAGTTCAAAGTGCTTCAAATTTCGTTATAAAGTAATCAAAATAAAAAATGCATTGTATTATCAACATATAGTGTCCTTTTTGTTTATAAATACTGTTTCATTATTACCTGGAACAACTATTTTAACAAGTGTGCAGCCGATGACACCAACAACACTTATAAAACTACAGACCTAATCAAACTTTACCTGAATTCTAAATTTCGTTCAGAAAAGTAGAGCTTCTAATTTAAATCAGTGCTGCAGCCAAATCAACCTCCACTTTTAAAACATCTTTTCAAGACTGGTATAATATCACCAAGTCAATTTTATAATCACGCTACATACGTAGTACCACCAACATCAACACAATTTAGACTTACAGTTAGTATTACTTAAGACTACCCGAGAGCAGTCTTAAATTCTCACGCTTAAGTACACTGGCGTTTGTACTTAAGTATTTTCTTGCAACGGAAATTCAATGTTTTCATCTTAACTTTCAGACTTAAGTCTATTTTTTATCTTAATATTTTTCTTGCAACCCAGCCCTGACCTCTAACCAAAATACTGTTTTATTGGTTAAGGTCTATTTAAATTAAGGCGTGGATGTTGGTGAAGTCCATTCATCTTCATTAATCACAATAAACATTGTTCATCGTCCTTAAATGACCCATCAGGTGTCGATAGGACGTTAAACACTACATGTCATCATCATNTATTTAAATACTCTTCTCACAAAGTAATGCTTTGTATACCTACAGTACAAAAGCTAAGTGGAGCCGAGATATGTGTTCCGGATTTAATTTAAAAAGGCAAACATTAAAAAAATGTGCTCTTTCCATCTTATTTTTTACCGTGCTTGTGGGCCACCTAGTGTTTGTTTTTTCATACGAGTAATTTAAAATAGGTCATTACGGTGATGTTAAAATACGGATTATATATTAATCTCACATAATTGAGAAAGAGCAATAGCATGGAAAGAAAAAAAGTTCTAACTAATTTAGAAAGAATAAATATAATTGTAAAAACGTTTCACCACAAACCGAAAACACTAGTATATACTCATTAATTTAAGACGTGTTAACATGGTTATTCTATTTATTCTAGCCAAAAAATTACGCACAGATCNAAAAAACATGCGTATCGTAGTTTTCCTCTATTTGTACTTTACTGGAGTTTTCAGTGCAATAGAATATCATGAAGTACTAACATATCGAATGAGGAATATATATCCTTACCAAAGTCAATTATTGAATAATATTAAACATTTATTTGCTATTTGTGGTTTCAAATTGAAATCAGAATCCCCAAAAAGTTAAAACAGTAAATACCGGTACGTATTTGCTAAGTTCAAAATACACTTTTTCTTGAACGACAATTATAAAAACTTAAAACATTTGTCTCTAAAATGTGGGTAGAAAGTTTGAAGTTAACCAAACTTAAAAGTCGGAACCAGCAAATCATGCTGTAAACCGAAAAGTTGCAAGATCAAAATAAAGTTACGAAAGAAAGTGAACTCAAGTAGAGGGAAACTACATAATAGTCAGCAATTTTATCCTTTCCCTAGAAAACTCTGAGGCTTTGATAAATTATCGGACTGTCATTTTTTTAAAGTACGTAGTACATTTCAACTCAGAACAAGTATTGAAATCATTACTACTGCTCACGGATAAAACATTACGTAAATGCACATCTTATTTTCTAAATGAATAGCTGTTGTCAAATTTCACGCAATACTAGATTTAGTGTTATTGAATAATTGTGTAATCAGAAACAAATGTAGGCCGTAGTGCTTGGTATTTCGTTGTCAAAAAAAGATGTTGCATTAATAATATAGCATTTCAAAGTTTTTTTTATAAATATACCCACCCCTTCAAGGTAAATAGTGTTTTGTAACAATTGCAGATTTTCATAAATAAAATTAGGTTTACTGAAAGTAAATATTTAACTTATTAGATGTTGATGTCACTAACTAAAATCTCATATTACGTAAATGCAAATATCTCTTTGAGCTATGTCAAGATTGTCATCGTAAAATGAAAACAAGTATTTTAATCAATATGAAAAAAGTATGAGTGAGATAAAGTGCAATTTTTACTATCCAATTTATGATAATTTAATTACAATTCACTAGGTGATATAGTGTACGCATATTTATAAAAAAGGTAAAACACGAAATGTATTAATTCAATTCAATTTAATTCAATTTCTTTTGGGGTTGACATATATAATTGTTACAGAGTTTAAACATATAGATATCTACGTTTTGATGTGCTTATCACTATATATAGCACATTACCTAATACTACACATAGTTAAGGTAACATAAGGTACATACNTACAAATAATTGTTATATATGTTAAAGGGGTTACAGTTCTATAAGAAATTGATATGTAACCTCTCCACATAAGTAAACTTGTGTGTGTGGGAGGTATAAGAAATGTTTGTGTAGGAAGTTAGAGGAAGTATATATGTTAGGTTATCTAATTAATGCGGTATATACATATGTAATTTGTTACGATTAAGTGTGTTATGTTCTCTTTCAGTGTATAATAATAGATTTTATGGTTTTATCGTCTAGGATTGTTATAGCCACCTCGCACGAGAAGATTACAGCAAGATTTTTATAAAATTATGGTGTTTGCGAGTAGCTGTAACAGCCAAATTCAAGGAGTTTATTAAGCTATTTCTCTGCAATTTACGATAGGACCGTTCCTATCGGGTAAGAGGATAATTGTATAAAATAACCAATCACAAGCATTCTTGGATCTAGTTCGTTTCAGGTAAAATACTTAATGAACAACCACCACTCATAATGTCGCTATGTTTTGTGTTTACAAGAGATGGATAGCGTCCGTGAATAATAATTAAGGTGTTATGTATGGCTTTGGGAACAAAAACGTAAGTGCCCATACTTTATTTTTAGGTTATTTCTGTTAGGTTAGGTAAGGTGAGTATGAAAGCCTTTTGAAAGAAAATAAATTTAAATCAAGGCTTGCAGAAGTCACAATCGCTCTGGTTCTATAGGGATGTTTGTGTTTACATTTCAATGGACAGGAAGCAAAACGCAATCAGGTTAAAAGCGATTATATGAACTCTTTAGTAAAACAGCGTCGTGGGCGGTGCGATTTAGATTATAATGTTAATTGCAAACAAGTTTCTGTTATGCAAGTGTGATTCTCATTTCAAATGATGGTCTATTATAATATATTGTTTGTCCGTTCTATTGTATCGCATTTACATGTTGATGAATGTTCCATATTTTTGCGTAGAAATATTTTATTGTTTATATGGATATGTTGGAGATTTGGTTGTGTTCATGAAATTTGTTTTCGTGTGGTTAAGGAAGAGAAGATTTCCATTTAGCCAATTTTTTAGTTTTATCGGTATTTCCTCTAACTTTTTCCAAAAGTTAGAGGCTGATAATATTACTGTATCATCCGCATATGATATTAATTGTCGGTTTATTGGAATGTTGTACATATCGTTAAAAATATGAGTAATAGGAAGGGTGATAGGACCATGCCTTGGGGTATACCCCATGTTGTAGAACATGAGTCGCTTGTAATGTTATTTATATTGATGCATTATGTTCGAAACCATTGGAGACATATGCCTGTTATTCCAGCATTTTCTAGTTTTTCTAGAAGGATATCGTGTGATACAGTATTAAATGCTTTGGAAAGGTCCATTAATATTGCAATTGGCTTCTGGTTTTTATCGACTGCATTGTATATTTGTTTTGTGAGGGTAGCAGTAGCGACTTGTGTTACGGTGTTTTTTCTGAATCCGAATTGAATGAGTGATAGGTAGTTTGTTTTTTCTAGGAAGTTTGTGATACGTATTTTGGAACATGATGTTGTTAGTGAACTAGATTTATAATTTATTATGTCTGTTTTGCTTCCTTTTTTGTGTATGGGTGTTAATATGGATGTTTTTAATGTTTCAGGGAATGTGTCTGTGTTTATACTTAGATTGAAAATGAATTTCAGTGGAGGGGCTGAGAGATGTTTTTTTTTTAGATTTTATTTGTTATGTTGTCATGTCCTGGTGCAGATGCATTTTTAGGTCATTTATATGATTCCTACTTTCTATATCTCGTATTGGTTTTAGATATATGCTTTTGTTATTCGCTTGTGTATTTTTAATTATATCTGTGTCAGGATATGATGGGCCATTTTTTATGTTTTCAGCTATATTATTTCCTACCTTTGTAAAATGTAAATTTAATTTGTTGGCTAATTTTACGGTTGAGTTTAGTATGTTCTGTATTTTTTGTATTGTCTTACTAATACAGTGTTTTGTGTTTGTATCTTTAGAAGTTTGCTTATTTCGTTTCGTTTTCTTATAGACTTGATGATATTTAATGTTATCCATGGTTTTAATATTATTTATTTTCTTTGTTGTGCTGAATAGACATATGTATTTTTGTAGTTATTTGTTGTAGAATTTACGTCATCTTTTGTGATGACATCTTGCCATTTCTCTTTACTTAGTTTGGTGTATAATTTATCAAAATAAATAATTGTTTTTGAAACCCTTGTTTTTTTTATATTTGTATGTACAGATAATTGGGTAGTGGTCACTGATGTCGTGTTGCAGGATATAGGACTCGGCGTTGCTATTGTTGGGTGTTTTTGCAAATATATGATCTACGCAAATGTTGTTCTATTCTGTTACTCTTGTGTAGTCTGTTATACATGTAATGAAACCATTTTCGTATAGCGTGTTTAAATACAAGTTTCTCTTTTTAGTGTAGTTGGTAGTCTCTATATTAATGTCGCCAAACAGAAAGATTTGTTTGCATTGAGTCTGTTTTAATAGATGATTCAGTTCGTCTTGAAATAATTCGGGGTTTAAGCTAGGGAATCAATATATGCCTAGTATAGTACATTCGTTAGATTCGTTTAGCTTAATAGTGATTCTGCTACAAGTGGCACTTTTCATTTCTAATTCTATGACATCGTGTGTAATAGCGTTATGAATATAGTCTATGAAACAATCATTTCGATTTTTTAGGATCTTCGTGTTATGTTTGTTATATCCTGGGATATGTGTGTGTCATTTGCATCGTTTAGCCAGGCTTCTGTTAAAATGATTACATCAAATAAAATATTAAGTTCATTTAGTAGTACTATAACTTCATCAAAGTGTGTCTTTATACTTCTTATATGTAAGAGTATAATCTTCAGTTTGCTATCTGTTGATATCTTTGAGCTACAGTAGCTAATGCTTGTACATATTTGCGCGTTTACTTGTCCATATCCATTACCTTTATAGCTTACTATTGTACATATTAATATTGGCTCAGATAGTTTTATTAAAAAAATTAGCTGGCTAGTATATTTATTAACATAAGCTGATAAATAACTGTCATATGACGTGTGGTAATATCCAATTAGGGAATATATTTTCTCGGTTAAATGTCAATCCTCCTTCTGCTAAAATACAGGGCATTTCAAAAAGAATCATCCGATTTAAAAAAATCATAACTATTCAGCTTTTAATCCGTTGGGATCGAACAATGTACCGTTAGAAAGCGGGAATTCTCGAGTTTCACGTGGTTGCCGATAGATAGCACTATTCTCGAGTTTCACGTGGTTGCCGGTAGATAGCGCTAGTGCGCTTCGTTCGCTTAAAAACTGGCTTTTCCCACAGTTAGAGGCCGATTCGGATGACTTCATTTTCCAGCAGGCCTTGAAGTTCGAGAGTTTTTGAATAATCAGATGGACCTAACGATTCAGCTTTACTGTGTGCGATTTTTTCTTGTGTTGGTTTATAAAAGACCGTTTATGTGGCCCTCTTCCAGCTACAGTGGTCGAACTGCGGAACCGCATAACAGCAGCCGTGGATCCAGATATCTGGATCCTGGGGGAGGGAGGGCATATTGAGCATCTATGATTTGGTATGTAAAAAAACTTGAAGATTAGCCCTGTAATATAAAATTAATCTTAAGTGGCTGAGTTCATTATTTTTCATAATATAAACATTTAAAATCGGATGATTCTTTTTGAAATGNCCTGTACTATCTCAGAATTACCATTCGGTTGGTCAANATTGCCTTTTGACGTAATGATTATTAATGTAGTACATGTGATGAATGCTATTTAAAAAAAGTTTTATAAGTATAATTATAGTGTATTTTAAATCTAAAATAGTCGCAAACATTTTATACTCCATTGAATGTACTGTACATATACTTTGACGTTTTAAAGTAAAACCACAGTTTAAAAATGGATTTATCAAAGGGATCTTCAAACAAATAAAAAACTTGAAAACACAGCGGAGGTTCTCGATGAAGTTCGGAGGTGATTGGAGCCAAAGGACACGTCTTCTACAAGCATTTCAAGAATGTTCAAAGGTCGCAAAAATCAACTCATCTGACTTTTTCCTTTCAACACGTGCTCTTCGACGGTATGGACCTCATCTCGATAAAGCGTATAAGTGTCTACACAATATAAGATCTTACCAATACATTTTTATGCTTGTGGTGACTAATATTTTAACTATATATTTTCTCACGTTTATGCTGGAAAAAATAATAGAGATTAATGATAATTGGTGTTAGGGTGCGACATTATGAAACGCGTTAGCTTTGAGGATCTTATATTTTGTGATTTTGTCTGGTATTCTGTGGCCACATTGTGTATTGTACTAAATAAGGAAGGCATACAACATGATATAAAATCAAAGTGTTGTCACCCATTTGCAATACACCTTGGAACGATTGGTTTCTATTGCGTATCCTGTTATGTAGGTAGCCCGCAATACGTTATATTTTGCAATAACAACAAAACAATCAATATCACTGAACACGTGACTACGTGCGTATAGTGTAAATAAGGGAGTACATTACAACCAGTCTTCTAATCTAACTTTTGTTGTGGCCACATTGTGAAGGACATTGACTGTGACGAATGTTTATTCATTAATGCTTACACTATATTACCATCCAAATGGATCAGCTACGGACTCCTTTGATCTTGAGCACACTGTGTGTCTGAATATCTTGAATGTGCCTTTTCTGTAAGATGACAAAATATTGGATATTGCTAGCAGAAATCTACTACTAATACTGAATTTGCCACGACTACGGAGTGCATTTATGTTATTATACAGAAACGTTTTCCTGTTATTTGTGTTTTTGTGAAATGTTCGAGTATTTCTTAAGTTTTACACCTGTCCTGTCTGTTATGCAACCTGTGTCGCCGCTACTGTCAATGTGAATTTTGTATGTTAAGTGTTTAGCGATAAGAGGACTGAACGGTATAAAAGGCCGTGGTTGAGGGGGAAAAGAGGGAGAAGACTCTTTGGTACGTATCCGTGAAGAACTGTTGCTTTGTATTTCTTTAAAGTTTGTCATAATTAGTAAGACGATTGAGCTGATCAAATTCCTAAAGTTAATTGTTGGAAAGACTGCGTGTCCTTTTCAATTTCACCGAGTATCGATTAATCCAAGTGTCGTGTGTTTACGAGCTTGGGAGTAACTTTTTTATGTAGAGCTTTTAGCCTGCGTTAATTTTGAGTGATGTTATTCACGTAAAGTAATTACTTGTGATTCATAAACAGTCAAGTGATCAGCGTTGGTTGAATGAACTTTTTGACAATTCAAGTTTTGTTGCTTCGTTTTTGTGTATGTGTCAAGTCTACAGTGGACTTAAAGCTATTTTTTTGTTATTTTTTTAACTGCTGGAAGTAACTGCTTGTTTATTTTTGACATTTATTAAAGACGTTTTCGATCTGTTTTACATGTGTGCGCTAGAAATTCAAAGTGTTTTGGGATTTTCATTGTTTAGTAAACTTGTGAAAAACATAGTACTGCCCCCGTTTCTGTTCGCTTTATTTCACTTATCGACGTGTCTTCTTAATTTAAGACATTACCATCGATCCAGTAGATAGAGCGAACGTCCAGAGCAAGTTACAACCAGCTACAGGGCAACCCAAGATTGCGGCTCTTCGCCTGAACATTTCACTGAAAAGCAGAGAAGTTAAGAAGAGACTATCTGGTTGTCTAGAAGTCGTCAGGGTTTGCGTGCCTTGAAGATCAGCGTTCTTGGGGAAGAAGCGTTGAAGATCGGGGCTGATATTGGTTCTACCAAAAGATCAAACCTTTTGTACTTCATACTGTATGTTTTTCAACCACAAAGTTAGGGGTGTCTATACTTGTGGATTCAGTTTCAACAACTTAATTAACTGTGATACTTTGCTGTGTTTACGAAAATAAACAATTTATTTTAAAGTTTAATACTTTAAAAACTTGTTATATTTTACTTCCTCTGCGTTTTGTATGTCCAGACTCCTAAAACACGAAACTCATTATCACGCTCGAAGGGGTGGTTTACTAACAATCACCGCGAACAACCGTCGAGAGTACTCCTTTCATATGACTAAAGTTGTTATATCCAAATTCTACAAAATTTATACCCACTTATTGAATCTTGTAAGAATTATTTGCAAAAATCAGTTAGAATTTAAAATTGAATGCTTACAACAGATATGAAATGCATGCTGTAATGTGTCCAGCTTAGCTACAACCACTCAATACCTACATGATACTATTTTTTAAAGTTCAATTTCTATGATTCCTGTTTTCTAGTTTCAGCCGAAGACCTAGTAAATCCCAGGCCATAAATACAATAAATATAACTGGGAGAAAATGAGTGCAAGATATAAAATATATTATTAGAAACATTCTAAATATTTACTAAAATAGATACAATACAGAATGTCTTTAACGAGATGATCGAAATAAAAGGCTGAAAAAAATGCCACACTAATCTTGATCACAATATAATTAACGGTTTGTGAATACTACAATAAGAAATGTCAATGGGGAACCTGCTTTAATCAACCTTCCTTAGATTTTATTAATTGTTATATGTTATGAAAATATAACTAAGAAAATTAAATGAAATATTTAAATTTTGGAATATAACTCGAAATGAAAGTTACTGCTCAGTAAAAACATTCGAATATAAACATGCTATGTTAATTTGTGAAACAGTGCAATGCAAAAGTTTAATGGCCATAACAATGCTGTTATTGTAAATTATATAATGATCTATAAGAGACAGTTCTGGACTAAAGATATCACATCAATAAAAACATACAACTCAACAATGTTTGTACGTCTGACCATTGCGTAAATAAGAGGACTCGTAGGACGTCGCGGTGAGAATAAAATTAATTGACATTACTATTTTTAGTAGCTAAGTAAATGCATTTTATATGTTACTGGTTTTAGGCCAGTCAGATAATGAATTCTGTCCCTACCATACACAAAAATAAACGTAATTAGCTGAACTTCTGTAAACTTTGTAACATACGTAAGTATATATACCAAGCGGCAGGTGTGACTTGTTCGCCGTGCTGGAAATTGTGTCCTTGACAATTTTTCAGGTTCATCTCAAGTGTATTTCATTTCAGCATAAGTAATTTTTCCCCAATATTACTAAGCATTAAGGTTTATGTATACGTTATTTGCTTGGACATGTTAATAAAAACTTTTAAACATCTTCCCAAACCATCTCCCATATTTATATATTTAGTGCCCACATAAAATGTGTACAATACTGTAGATGCAAGCAAAGAGAAGAGTGTCAAACATACATTTTGAGTTGGCGTGCATTCTCTTCTGTTTTTGAACACATTCCTTGACATACTAAAAATGTCCTGAGAGAACAAGAAACTTCTTTAGAGTGTTAAATAACTGCTAAATAAAAATAAAGTGCTACTTGGTGCCGGATCTTTGGAAAGCAGGCCTGAAATATAGTAACCACAAAGTAGTTGATAAATGCTCTCAGCCACACAGTGGATCTGGTGACCAGAAAAAGTGATCATAAATCAAGATTGCCATCGACTTCAGAATATACGTGTATAAGCCTATAACAATTTTTCATGATCTCTGATTCCGAATGACCGTTAATAGGGCGTCCAAACTACTTTTCCACTTTCTATTGCATTTGATCCTAGTTTGAGTAATGTTTTCTTTTTTTTTCATTAAAAACTATCGTTAACAGTTCAGGTGTAAGTTTTTTTTTCATTTTGGCTTGATAAGTTACAGTTCACCAAGTGGGCTAACGTGTCCTGCCAGAGTATCAAAGGTTGTGGGTTCAAGACCGGATAGAGTGTTAGAATTATACACATTCCTCTTTTTATTTAAAAATCATTTACAGTTTAAAATTATTGTTAAGAAACTGTTCTTAAGAATATAGGTAACAATTATATTTGACTTTTGTTATTTGTTCCAATTTTAACGTATTTAAATAAATGCACAATAGAAGTTAACTTTCTATTTTCTAACAATTCCGAAGAAAATGCGAGAACAATGTCCTTCTGAAGCTTACAAGTGGGTGTAACAAAAAAAACATGATTATTTAAATTCTGACTGCGGTGCAGAACTATTTTTGTGTTCATGTAGTCCAACGTGATATAATAATATAAAAATTACACCAAGTTTACAGAAAGTAAACACGTATTTGAGCATAAGAATTAATTTTTACATCATAATTCGGTAATGTCATTGTAACCTAATAATAGTAGACTATAATTATTCAGTTTAAACAAAACTTATTAATTATAGTTAATCACGTCAGCCACGTTGCTTTTCTAGCATAATGTTAAAGCTTCAGAAGGGCATTGGTCTCGAATTTTCTTCAGAATTGTTAGAAAATAAACTTCTATTGTGCATTTATTTAAATCCGTTAAAATTGGAACAAAGAAAAAAAAGTCGAATACAATTGTTACTTAAATTCTTAAGAACAGTTTCTTAACAATAATTTTAAACTGTAAATGATTTATAAATAAAAAGAGGAATGTGTATAATTCTAACACTCTATCCGGGTTTGAACCCACAACCTTTGATACTCCGGCAGGACACGTTAGCCCACTTGGCTACTGTGAAACTCCTTTGTCTACAAATAAAANNTGATGAAGTCATAGATGTTTTGATAGTGTGAAAATACAAAGGTGGTATTTCTGGCAGATGGGCGTGGCTTGACTGCAATTCGGCTCATGATTGGCTACTGTGAACTTTCGTAGTCTTTTTATAAAAAGTGATAGATGTTTTGATAGTGTGAAAATACAAAGGTGGTATTTCTGGCAGATGGGCGTGGCTTGACTGCAATTCGGCTCATGATTGGCTAGTTAAATCTTTAAATTCTGACAAAACTATTGGAGTGAGAATTCTAGGAAAAAAAAATTGATAACAAAATCGGACCCATAGAATCGCGTAGTGAAGTCCGTGTGCGCGAATTTTTCATCACCCTGTATATCTGTGTGCGAACAAAAACAGCTAAGATAGCTAAGACAAATTTATTTATTTTATGAAATTCGACGAACATTTTTAAATACAAAAAATCCTACAGCGTTCACTTTAATCTTAAAATTGCTTTATAATCAAGTACTACTATTAAGTAAAACCTATTATTATGCTAGGATTTACTTAAAAGTAGTTCTTTAAACTTCTAAAATTAGATTTTAGTGCAACTACTAATTCATTTTTGAATTAGATCAAGAACTAACTTATTGTGGTTCACTTTAACTTTTGCTTTCTAATCCAGAAATGGATAAAAGGGGAAATTACTCTGGTCATTCTCACCTTTAATTTTAGTTAGTTCACGTGCAAATTAGTGGTGATGAACCGAACGAGCTATATAAATAGGATCAGAATACAGAAGTTTAAAGCCGCACCAGAATGCATACTAAATTGAAAGGTGGACATAAAATTCGGAAATACGCTTCTAACTACAATATAGTACTACAAAAACTTAAATCTCAGTTGTTGCTATCCGATCTTACTTTATCACCCTGATATAGAAACTCCTTTAGTTGTTGAAATCCATCCTTTAGCTACATCCTGGATAGTTTGAGTAGTTGACTAATTACCACTTGACAATAAATTTTAAATCCTAATATGAAATTACGTAATACGTAACTTGTAAATTATGAAATAATGTACGTAAAAATATTATGTATCACAACTTTAGGTGTGTTTTTGTAATGCTGAACGGTATATTGTTTCCCACTATTTCTTACCTCATGACCAGCTACATTTGTATTGTACTGTGTACAACATAATAAAAATATCATGTTAAAGTACAACAGTATATTAGCACAATTTAAATCTATGTTTCAGGTTATAGTAAATATTAAACACTCTTTTTTAGTGTGACATAGTCAACAATTTACGGAGATAAAAAAATATTTATAACCATAAATTTGTCATGTGTTGCATTCATTTGTGAACATCCTTTACCAAAATAACAACTATTAACTCTAAATATTTAGACATAAAACCTTTTTGAACGGAACTTAACACAAAAGACATGGTGGTTACAAAAGGCTTAGTCGATCTAATTAGTCGGCCCCGGTAGCCTAGTGGTTAGTCCCGTGGCATTGCACGCCGGAGGTCCCAGGTTCGATTCCTGGCTAGGGCATGGGTGTCTTGTTTGTGCTGTCCTTAGTGTGTGCACTTGTGTTGGCATACGTCCGAGCACTCACTTGTGTTGTCTTAAATGGGTGCACGTAATGTCGGAATAAAACGTGGCCATAAATGTTAGGTGCTAAAGCACCGGAAGTAATGCCATACGGCGGTTCCCGGTGCATAACCCTAAAAAAAAAAAAGTCGATCTAATTATGAACACCAGCCCCATGTTAACTGTTAACGTTGCTCTACACACTCTGAAATTCTGTTCTTAAATTGAATATGACTCGAAGGCTGCATATACACAACGAATGCAAATTGATGTACAACGGTTTTCAACTGGAGATAAAGTTTAATGATACTAATAAAAGCAGTTTTCCTCTCACATAAATACCGAAATATCATAATACCAAATTTGCGATTTATATTTTTAGAGTCGGAGCAAGTAATTATTAGATCATTTTGAAATATTTTGTTCAAAACCCCATTATACTTGCTAATTGTCTAAAAAAATATCCTACATTTGGAACTGCTACATAAGTAATAAGTTGTACTGGTACTTTAATCTAACTTTTGAACAATTCCCTTTAAAAATAATAAGTATATAATTTTGTATTTACTAAAAGGATACAAATGAGACACATCAATCTTAATATGAAACGTTACATGTATTACATCCTGAGCCTCTACTGAACTTCATCATACAACTAATACAGCCCTTTCCATAAATACCACAAACAACATTCGTTCACTCGCTTATCTTACTTCGAAAAAGCTGTATATATGCACAAGTGGAGCAACTTATGCAACAGCTATGAATTTGTGATACATAGTCTACAAATGTTTAGCCAGTTTTCAAAGAAGTTTGCTATACCTTGCATCAACTAATATTAAGATTATATACAATAATGATAAATAATCATATACTTCACAATAAATCAGAAATGTTCGTCTCTCCGTAAATGTCTGTAAAGCTTGAGTTCGCTGGTTGTGGAGGTGAGTGGCATTAGGTAGCAAGGGATTGGTTGCAGGAGGTATACTTCATCGTGGATCAGGGTATTGCAACGTCTTGGAGGTGGGTGGTTAGTGGTTCTTTAATGGTCTGGAAACGTCAGTTGCGTTAGAGGGGCACACAATTATCTAAACTTCGTGGAATCATTCTGCTGTAATATTTCAAAAAAAAAAAAAAGTTAACAGATCTCCCCGCTGGCTTCTTAAATACACTGCACTAACATTGCGAAAGATTGTATCCGTGGATGACTACGAAATAGGTAATCAAATGTGAGTGGGTGGAAGACTCCCGAGCGGTATTAGGTCGTCAATGGAGCTCAACAGCAGACAGTTGTTCACTGCAAACAATCATCACACTGTAATATATACGAAAACAAAGAAACTATATTTAGGCGAAAATAGGGGTTGTGTGGGATTTGATGTGTCTGTAAGAACAAACTAAATATTATGATAACACCGATATAATCAGAACTTAGCTTCCGACTACCAATTCAGTACTTAAAAAACTGTGTTACTGAAGGCGTATTGCTAAGGACTGACAAAAAGCTACTGTAAACTCAAGTCAACCACAGCTTTGTAGAAAATTGGAAATTAATACACATTCATGTATGCTATTTTAGTATTGTAAACAACAAAATGGATAGTATAGTTTTACCAATTATGTTATTGTTTTTTGTTGACAATGTATTATTGTACGTTCCGTGCACTTCACTTGGGCCATTCAAGTTACATATTATAGAATATTTATAATGAAACAAAAGCCATAGGTGATAACTGAATCCACAGACTCTTGACCAAGATTCTAGTGCACTAGCCAGAAGGCCAAATGAATTGCGATGGTTGTAATCCACCTCTCCCATGTCATTCGATTGTGCTTGATGGCTGATAGAATATTAACTTTAAATCCGATGTGATATTCTTTCGCAGTAATGGAAAACACTTTAAGAATGAGTGAAATATCGTATAATTAGGCATATAACAGCCTGTACATTTCAGTAAAGCACTTGATACTGTACCTAACTTACGGCTAGTACACAAACTAGAGGCTTATGAAATAGATCGGTCAATTATTAACTGGTTAAAGTCCTTCCTTTANAATCGATCACAACGTGTTATTATTAATGGAATCACATCTAACTCGGTCCAGGTCACGTCAGGAGTCCCACAAGGTAGTGTATTAGGTCCGTTGTTGTTTTTACTTTACATTTAAATGATCTACCTGCGAACATCCTGTCGTCCATTCGATTATTTGCAGACGATACCGTCATATATAGGGAAATAAATAGTGTAGAAGATGGTGAGGAATTACAAGAATCTCTAAACTCTGTTGAGGAATGGTGTACCTTATGGCAGTTAAAACCAGGGGTCGATAACTTAACGAAATGTGCGTTACTAACGCATTTGCACACGTTACTGTTACCGCTGAATATCAGATAACGAAGACGAGTGAATAACGTTATTCGTCTCTGTACCTTTTCAAATGGTATATTTAAAATACTGGTCTTATAAATAACGTTATTGGTGAGAATGAAAAGCATTTCGTTATTATGGTTAAAGTTGCAGGTACAATAACGTTATTTTCGGTACCGCTGTACCTACCTTTGGGGGTACAAATCGCTCGGGGTACAAATCGCCGGCTAAATCGGTCTCGACTTCCTTCCAAATAACGTTATAACGAATTTATTTTGGTTACAAACAAACCAAAATATATTCGTTCCTTCAATTGGGTACACTACCATAACCTTAAAGTACGAATAACATATAGCCATGTAACGAAACGTAATAAAGTTTTTGTTCGTACCTACCCAAACTAAATACAGCTATGTTTTGTTAGTTACAGCAATTTCGTTACTGTTACGTTTATGTTAAGTTAAGAACCCTTGGTTAAAACTAAATCCTAAGAAATGCTCGGTTATGCATAGCCTATTACAAAGCGTCAGCAGAAAATATAACCTCGGTGGTACAGCATTAGGCATAGTAATTGAATACAAATATTTAGGAGTATTACTGTGCGAGGATCTGTCATGGAATTCACACGTTAACTACAGTATATGGTAGGAAAGGCGTTACAAAATTTGAGATTTATTCAAAGGACGTTAAAGAAAAGTTCTTTAAAAGTTAAGCAAATCGTGTACAATGCAGTAGTATTACCAATACTACAATAATGTAGTTGTTTTGGGGACCCTCACCAAGTAGGTTTAATAAACTTCATTGAAGGGGTACAGCGCAGGGCAGCAAGGTTTGTGTTGGATCGTTACGATAGATTAGATAGCGTATGTGAATAGTTGGAACGACGTAGTAAGTTGGGTTTCATTAGCATAAAATCGCCATGAAAATAGGATGAAAATATTTAAACAAATCATTGACGGTCAATTGTCATTAAACTGCGAACACGGACTGCAAACAGCTACGTATATAGGCAGAAACGATCATGCAAATAAGGTTAGGGAATTTAGGTGTAGAACGGACGGTTCTTTGTGGTCTTTTTTTACTCGGACAATTCGGGAATGGAATCGTTTTTGAGGTTGTGCGTTGCATCCCCTGCCAAAGACTATCAGTTGATTGCGGGGTAAGATGTAGAGGTACATGCCAACTCTTATTAACGAGATGTCAATTCGTCTTTGTTCCATTTGTATCTTACTGTATTTTAACGCGTAAATTCTGCATGTATTATAATTCAAATCGGATGGATAACATACTTTTTTTTTAAATGTGTCATAACTAAAAATATAAATTTGCAGTATCAACATCTCTTTGTTGAATAAACCATGTTCGAGTTTTTCTTTCTTTAGGGTCATACATTCGAGATTTTATGTCACTCGTTTGACGTCTGATATGAAAGTGATAGGCGTGTAAATGTGTCATTGGTACACGCCACCAGCTTCACAGATTGGAGAGGAAAACGTGTTGGCCGTGTTCCAGCTTAGAAGCGACAGGTCGAAAATGTGAATCACTGCAAACGTGAGTTGGGCGGTGCCCTCAATCAGTTTCCCGGATGTCACTGCAAACAGTGGCGTAATCCAATTTCTTTGTACAAGATGTCCATTTCTTCTGGGGCAAAAAACACCCAAAAAGGTTCTGTCGCAAAGACCAAATTTGTAGAACATTTAACTCCATTAATTATGAAGCATGAAATAAATTAAGATTACACATTATGAGCATGGTGTATTTGCATAATAAAGTGCACTTCAGTGAATTACGTAAGCTTAATTGAAACAAAATTTATAGTTTTTAGCAAAAATATAATAGATTCGTGTACCAATATACGTACGACAACAAACTAGAACTGTTGACAGGGAAAACATAACGGAACATACCAAAACAGACTGGTAAGTGTTTAACGGTTATTATTGGACACCTACTTTCCACATACTTTATTTGGGCCTGTATCTATCAGAGTGGTATTTGTTTCCATAAATAATGTTTTAATCATGTCTAAAATAGACTAACAGTTCGTAAATGTTTACATTTTTCTGACTTTACAGTTATCAACAGCTTTCGAGTACAATTTATTTTTCTTTGGAGGCCAGTTGTAACTTAGAAGATCTTAATAAAAGAAACAATGTCAACATTCTCTTTCAATGACGGTATGTATTTAACGCACTTATTGAATTATTATTTATGCACACGATGTTTCATAGAATCTGGCCAACTAATTATACCTCACCAAACGGAATGATACTTATAATAGAATAAATATTTTCGAAAACTTTGTTATGAGTCAAAGGGCTTGGGTGCTATTGTAAGTTCATGGGTATAGAGTTAGTTTGAAAAAAAAATTTATTCCAGTAATAGACAGTCTTAATTTAAGTTTCTAATATACCTTGTAATCATAGTCTTGCAAATGAACTTAAATGGTCAATGGAATCCGTAATAACGAAAGATCATAAATGTACGATATTGTCAAAACACTTTTTTTACGTTCCATCTATTTATGAGCTCAGGTTCACGAGACTAAAATACGAATGCTAATATCATCACAACGAAGTTTTGTGTATGTATTCATTAAACCAAGCAAAGGAACTGATTTATGATGTACTTGCTATACCTGAATGTCATTCTGTCACAAACTTCACCTAATAAACAGCTTAACCGATATTAACTAAACTTTGGAAAATGGAACATTATACAGGGTGTTTAAAAAATGTGTACCAAAAATTGGAGAGCGTGTTCTTTGGATCCAATAATGTTATTAATTTTTTTTTCGCAGACCTTTCAGACTAATGGTTTAGCCATAATTAAGCATATAAACTGTCGAATCACGAGACGCGTTACAGAAACACCACGGCCACGCGTTAGAATTGGTGAATGACAAGTGCCAATTCTAGCGCGTGGCCGTGGTGTTTCTGTAACGCGCCTCATGATTGGACAATTTAATTGCTTAATTATGGCTATACCATTAGTCTGAAAGGTCTGCGAACAAAATATTAATAACATTATTGGGTCCAAAGAACACGCTCTCCAAATTTTGGTACACATTTTTTAAACAACCTGTATATATTCTCCATCATTATAACGTACTATTAAGATAGGAGATTTTAAACGATCCTTTGATGTGGTTACCATGAACATACTTGCAAGTAGCTATACTATGTTATAGAGCTGATGCTTATGATAATTACGGCTTGGAAGTTTTCGATGACACTCAGTTCAGTAAGAAAATATCTTGGTTAGTGTACACACGCTTGTAACGCTGGAATTTAATTAATTTAAATTTGAACTAAATTAACTAAACACAGAAATGCTAGAGTTTGAAAGACGTTATGTCACGAACTTAGTTAATATAGACGTATTTTTTCGTATAACATATGTTGCTCAAATTTAATATGAGGTTGTCATCTATTAAAAAGTGTTCAGTTAGAGATATATAAACAAACGGTGGTGGTACTTAAGTGTCAGTGTGTGGAACGATAAACTTGAAAAGTATTAACTTAATATGTATAACATTATTACTTCAAACAGTAATAGTGTTGCTCCATTTGAGTATAGTTTTAGCATTAATTTTTTTAAAATTTTCGAAAGCATGGTAGAATTTTTATATCTGCTCATCTTACAATTGATACCTATGTTTAAAATGATAAAGAACATTTCGTTTTTCTCGGGAGTTTTCTATCTAACTGAGGACAACTAAGATCGGAAAATGTACACTTTTTTTTATTTTGAGCCCTGAGTAGCTTTCGTAGTATAAAAAATACATATCTTATTAATGTATTTGAGTACAGAGATAATAAAACAAATAATATAAATGAGGTATTGAAGCACGGTATTTTATAGTATTTTAAATATAACAATAAATATCTTTTTTTCAAAACAATTCTTTTTTTTTACAAGACGTTTCGATCACAATTATTTGTTTATCTTTAACAGCATCAAAATTACCATTAAAAACACAATCAGAAAAGTTATACAATTTTTTAATTGTAATTGTAAAGCTGTAAAAATATAGAATTAAATGTGATGGAAACAGAGAACCAACTTTCTGTTAGTTTTATTTTAAAGTGGACTTGAAAAAAAATATAGCCTATTTAATATTATTTGAATGCCAAGAAGGAATTATACAAAAATGAAACATATTATTTTCCGATTTCAATAATCCGTTAATATGTACAACAGAAAAAATATTACTTAAGACATCCCCTCTACTTTACTCTGAATAGAGGTTTGCTTTACAGTACTTAGACTTCAACTAGGTGAAAAGAATCACATTGTTTAAACAGTTTTGGGATCTGCTTGAAAACTATAGACTTAGGCGTGTTAAAAATATGTATTTAATTTAAATTTTTGGAGTTTCTGTAAGGTCTAAACAATTTTGGCATGCCCATATTGTTTAAATATATAGTTTGTATATGTTAATGTCATATTAATATAGTGTTTCAATTTGTTATCAGTGCTGCTAGTTGAGATTGCGACATCAGCAATTTTATTCGAGAAGTTTTGATGATGTTGAATTTATAATAAACTTCAGTACTAGTTACTGTAGCCTAAAAGTTCTTCAAACTCAATGAAGGACTGTTAGAACTGATAACAGTATTGCTAAATTGTCAAAACCTCATAAACCAATGTATCATGCATGTGTGGTATTAAAGACGCTGGTACATCAAAAGTAACGTACATTTGTATTTCTACATTTTTAGTTATCATTCAATCAACAAGAATTGTTGACACCCCGAAGGGTGACAACGACTGCTCTAGCCGATGGCTACTTGTGATTTTTTTGTGGATTCTGTACCAATATTCTTCGAAGTACTCGCGACGTTGATACTCAGAGGGGGATCAAGAAACCGAGGTTTCGATTTGAGTGCCATGAGTATATTGTAGTAAAATATTACTAAATTTTAAAAACAGCAGTATTAACTGTTCATATACGAAAACATACAAAAGTAATAAAACACCAAGGGCCTGTTTTACAAATGCCTTCTAAGTTCCTGCTAAATTTATCTTACTTCCAACTCTAACTTTGCGTGTTACCACTTCCAGCTAAGCGTTGGATGGCTGCTAAGCATTTATATTCATTCTAAGTCCCAGTGGCCATTGCAGTTGGAACAGCTAGCGTTGACGCTAGTTGTTTTTTATGAATAGGTAATGTAATTCTAGTATTTAAATTCTAATCTACTTGATTCTAAGGGAAGTGTGTTATATACTGTAGTGTAAGGATTGTGCGTGTACACATATGGTTATGTTGTGTTGGATTAAACACTTCTATGTACTGCAAACACTGAAGTCAAGTGCACACCTTTTCACAAAAATTTCGTTTTCTATCTGAATAGCTAGCCACTGTTGACGTCCAAGTATATTCAGAGCGATCCCGGGTCCTGCACAGAAGGTGCAATAAAGTCGCAATTTAATTTTTTTACCTTAAATAATCACCTTTTTTATGATAAGCAACTCATGAAAGGGTGTAACCTGTAATGAAAAAGGATCGCGAGTGTCAAAAGTAAACATAGCACTAGGAAGAAAACAAGTGTTTATGAACCTTAGTTTTGGAGGTTTGAAAATTGTATGTATCAGGAAAAATAGTTGATGGTAGACATATCCAGAGTTTGGAAACTCGAGGGCAAAAAGTAGAGTTGTAATAGGCCGTTCTATGGGTAAAAAGCTTGACCGTGTAAGGATGACACGAGGCACTTTGCCTAGTGGTACGAACATAGGTGGCAACAAGAGGAATTAAAGGTGCGATCTCAGCAGAGCAGTGACCTAACATAGTCGGCCCCGGTAGCCTAGTGTTTAGTCCCGTGGCATTGCAAGCCGGAGGTCCCAGGTTCGATTCCTGGCTAGGGCATGGGTGTCTTGCTTGTACTGTCCTAAGTGTGTGCACTTGTGTTGGCATACGTCCGAGCACTCACTTGTGTTGTCTTAAATGTGTGCACGTAATGTCGGTATAAAAAGTGGCCATAAATGTTAGTTGTAACGTCCCGGAAGTAATGCCTACAGGCGGTTCCCGGGGGAATAACACTAAAAAAAAAGTGACATAACTGAACTGACCCAAAAATCAAGTATTTGCTATTACAGTTTTTTTATTTCTCTCCAAAGTCAATCATTTTAACTAAATTACTTTTCACGGAGGCTCTGGATCTCATAAATCCTGCGAATCTTGTGAAGTGGTAGTTTTATAGTACAACAGTAGGCATTTTAGTTGGCTGGTTCATGTAACTTGTAATTCTAATGCAGGCATTTTACTGCATGTACTCTAAAACACTTAAGATAAGTGCACACCTTTTACAGGACTTTCTTTTTTTTAATTGAACACTTACCCTATAATGTGAGTTAAGATGGTTCATAAGAAATTGTTAGAATGTGAGTCAGAATAAGTTCCGTGGCAGTACAGCTACTTCAGTTGAGGTAAAACGATGTTAGCTTTATACGTAGCAAACAATAAAGCTTACAATTAAATAGACCTGTACACTACACTGAATAACAACTTGACAAACCATTTACTTTTAAACCCGAGTCTTAATTAGAATGAACTAGAGATGTGACACAAGAAAATGGGGAAGGTCTATATCCTACGATTATATGATATTTTGATCAGCATACAACAGTTCGACCGACAGGTTAGAGTGCTCGCCTCCTGATCGGGAGGTCCCGGGTACAAATCCCGGGGCCGGCTCCTAGCCCTGGGTAAAAAGGTTTATCCTACGAGTCTGCTTGTGAAGCACTCCCCACTAAGGTATGATCGTAGGCGTGTTCCGGGAGGCACGTTAAAGG
>KZ869123.1:71087-81930 GCA_003456935.1 Machilis hrabei | reverse complement strand
TGTCATGTGTGTTGTTTATGTGCAGCAGTTTGTGTTTTTTAGTTTCGTTGGAATAATGTCTGAACTTAGAGTAACTTACCAACATCAAATTTCTTGTCAGACTTGGTAAAAATGGCACCAAAATTGAGGATATGCTAAGTCTAGTTTGCGCAGACAATGCATTAAGAAACCGTTGTCTAAAAGTGGGTTAAATGTTTCTCTGAGGGACAAGAGGATGTGACTGGTGATGACTGGTCAGGTCAGCTATCAACAAGCAGAATGGACAAAACATTGCTAATCAAGTCCAGATTGATAGAGAGGCAGTCTAAAAAAGTTACATGAAAAAGTTAGACAGAAAAAACTGAACTTGTTGCTGCAAACTCATGGATGTTGCACGAGGACAATGACCCTTCACATGCTGCGCTGTCTGTTCAGGAGTAGCTAATAACTGAACTATATCAGCCTCTTTACTGAGCAGATTTAGCTCCTTGTGACTTTTTCCTGTTTTCTTTTCTGAAAGAAGACCTCAAAGCAACAGATTTTGATGGTGTTGAAGACATTAAAAAAAGAACATGTTACCACAAATGGATTCCAGGAATGTTTTCAGCAGTCAAAGAAATGTTGAATTCCTGTGTAGCATCTCAAGGAGACTACTTTGAAGGGGACTACAGAAAAATTCAATAAGTGGCAGTGGTGGCGTGACAAGTTCGTGAACATAAATGTCAGACCTTGTACATTTACTTGGCCTAACATTTGGTCCAATTTTAGCATTGGTGTATTCAATTTCAATAGACCTTGTGGTTCAACTATTGCAAAACTTTATATCCATAAAAAAAGTGTTTCCAGTTGATCAATAGACTTCTGAAGTTAATATAAAGTTCCACATTTGCACTNTTGAGCCCTATTTGTAAATGTCCAACTCTGCTCAGTTGCCACACTGAAACTGCATTGGTGAACTGCTCAATCCACAATACTGTGCTTTCGTTAAATGCTCCAGCTCTTCCTTTGACAGTGATTGTCTGTTCTGAATACCTTGCAAAAACTTATAAAAAAACCTTGCTATAGTTTTATTGGCCTTCTGAAAAATAAGATAAGTATTATAGAGGGCAGTATCCACAAGACAAATATTGCTGCATGAGGTGAGGCAGAGTTGTGTTCACTTTAACATGTTAATTTAGCAAACTGTGTTGTTACTGCCACTCTCCCTGCTATCTAAGCTGTTCATGATATTTGAAAATTNCTTTTCTGAACAGTTGAATTACTTTTTTTCAACTTTGCCACACACTGTTCAGTGTCTTTGTACTTTGTATACTTCATTTATTTAATGGAAACTTTATAAACAGCTGTTCTGTTTGTAAATGAATCGCTGATAGATTTGTTGTAAATGAAAAGAGCAAAAGGCTGGAATAAAACTTAGATTTAGTTATAGTGTATGTGTTGAGAAAACTAAATGCTGCATGGTCCTAAGTATATGATGATAATTTTGTGTAGTTTCATTTTATANCTAGTTGGTGATACAAGTCTATGTGATAACAGTATTATTCTTATATTGTTGTGGTTTAATTATACAACAGTNACGTTGTAAAATCTAATATCTCCTCCTTTTTCCAGAGTTTAATAGATACTGATAGTTAGTTTCAGCTTTGAGAATAAACATTGCATGTATACTAAACTGAATATTGTTCTTTCACTTTGTATGGATTTTGTGCATTTTAGTGACTTGTAGTTCACTAAGTTGTTTATTTCAAATTTTGAAATAGTGAAGTCGTGTCGCATGTTAGAATTTTGGTAGAAGTATCTGTTTCATTAGATTAACACATGTAAAGTTGTAATAATCTAACACTGCACCATGTTGTCGGGTTATAAAAATTAGTCTAACATATTCACAAGATGTTTGTTCAGTTAAACCTTGTACAGTGTTCTAGCATCCAGTGTTATTGTAGTTCAGAAAAATAAATTGTGCAAGCCCTTGTTGTCCATTATATGGATGGAATTATCTTGCATAAACANCATTTGATGTTTATCATTTTGGTAATGCCAGTTCCGGTAGTCTAGTGGTTAGCCACTTTAGCCATGAACACCGGAGATCCCAGGTTTGATTCCTGGCTTGGGCTGGGTGTTATTCACTGTCTCAATAAAAAGTGTTCATCACCTTCATAAAAATGGGTAATTCGAGTCTGTTTACACATATCCAGCACACACCACGTGTAGTCGAGTAGCCATAAAACCGCACAACTTCACATCATTTTGGTAAAAAGCTTAAGGGGGCACTAACCAAAAATCAGTTTTTGTTTTTATTATATTTTTAGACTGTTTCAGGTATGTAATTACTTGATTAACAATTTAACACTAACTCTCTAAACATAAGAAACAAGGAGTGATGCCCACTCCTTGTTTCCTATGTTTAGAGAGTGATAATGAATATAAAGGAGTTAGTGTTAAATTGTTAATCAAGTAAATACATACCTGAAACAGTCTAAAAATATAATCAAACAAAAACTGATTTATGGTTAGTGCCCCCTTAAGCCATTTACCAAAATGGTGATGTTGTGCNGTTTTATGGTTACTTGACTACACATGGGTAATTCGAGCCAGTTTACACATATCCAGCATATTAAGCATGCAGAAGTAGGGTCAGCAGCCAAGGATAAAAAGTGTCAAAAAACCAGTAAAGAAAGAAAGAAAGAACAGACAAAGAAAAACACACATCGGAACAGTTTTAAGGGACACAAAGGTCCTGTTTAGAATATACAATATACCTATTAATATGAAGCTGAAAAGAAAATGCATATATTTATGTTTCACAGATTACATGTGAATTTGAGTTTCGGATACGTGTTGTACCTTCTCTTAAACGAAGTAATTGAATCTGAATGAAATATCTACACAGTGTCTAGTGCATGACAATTTCCTTCATATTTTATACTTTACAAAGAAAATTATTTTCTAATCAGATTTTAGATTTAGTTTTGTTAAAATTGATAATATAAAAAAAATGTAACTAAAACTTTAAACGTGATACATGCAGAGTAAATGAATGACTAATGCATGTTAAATTGTGATATATATCTCATCATACATACCAGAAATTAGAGATTAATATCATAAAATTTAAAAAGGTACCAAAAAGTGTTCAGTATCATGTATCGGCATTGATATTGATTTTTCATGTGTCGTTACAACATTAGTTTGTGGGTAAGGCGAATACTAAGTTTAGCTGGAAGGAGAAAAAGGATCGCCATAAACATTGCTACCTGCTTTGATGCAGTTTATGCGAATCAAATGAGCTATTACCATGAAATGTCCAAGAAAAATTAACTGGGATTTTAAAGCTGGTTCCCCAATGACGAGGCACGGACGACATCGATGGCACGGCGCCAATGACATCATGTGTTGTTCGGCAGGAACAAATTGGAAATGGTGTACCAAAATATTTCATCACGTACTATGTGGTGATGTCACATGAGGCACTATAAGACTTTCAAGTGCTTTGGGAGGAATTGCATTTCTCTTTCGAAAGGCACAATTTGGTTGATGCATTGTACAATATCTTTGCTTGTTTCCTGTTTTTCTTTACTTATTCCTTTCTGATTTATAATGCTGATGTTTCCAACAGCAACAAGAAATGGTGCCTTTGAGATTGTAAGAGAAATTAATTTTGATTGTCTATTATTAAAAAAAAATAACAATACTGATATCTTAAATGTTCACGGTGCCATCGCCGTGCTGCTTGAGTTCACGACACTAAAGACCAGAAAATCATAGAAACGGAAACTATGACGTCAGGTCACCTGATAATTAGGCCAGTGATCATTGGCTGTTCAAATACCGAGCCAACCTACTTGGTCTAGTGGTTAGCACACTGCGCTCTAGCCCAAGAGGTTTTGGGTTCAAATCCCGTGTAAGGCATGGATATTTGTGATGTCCATTCATCTTCATTAATCACAATAAACATTGTTCATCGTCCTTAAATGACCCATCAGGTGTCAATAGGACGTTAAACACTACACATCGTAATGTTCAAATAGCGTGCCTCCTGCGACTCGCTACACCTCATCACTGAGGAACGAGCTTAACCCTATATTGTAATTAATTCTCACTTGTCAAGCTGTTGAGCTTCTTGAATACTTGGTTATGAGTTTCCAGGAGACATTGTAGTCCTATTTGACTGAAATTCAAATAACACAAGATGCAAAAACACTTTCTAAAATAATTTTTTTTGTTGTACTGTAAACTAATGTAGTAGTAAGTAGAAATGTATGAGAGAACTTAAGTAGAATTATTCAGTTTGTGGGCTTGCTGTTGACTAAATATTTTCTTGCACGCTGCTCTGTAGAGGATGAAGAGACATCTTCCACGACGAGTGAAATTTCTGAANCTTCTTGTAGTGAGAGCTCTAATGCTGATAGTAGTATTGAGGGTAAGTGACTCACCCAAAGTATGAATGGTTTTGCACTAGTTGGGTTTAGGTGGCCACTAAACAGGGATGCTTTGAATTTATTGATGTTTAACATGGTGCGTGCATGGTTTGTGTGGTCTTTGTTTCCGTTTCTTTTTTTTTGTATAGAGTATAGGCTTTCAAAATGGGAACACAAATGTAAGAATTTTGAATGTACGTAATTTAAATTTTGAACTAATGTTATCAAACATGTTTTACTTGTTTCACATCTTCAGTAGCATTTTTTCTTCATCTTGCTCTTCTCTCTACCACTGATCTCTTACTCCACTTCAGGTTTAGTGATAAGTTTCAGCAGATATCCTGATTGGGGTATTGAAATGTTAATATGAATGCAGTAAACCTTTTATCCATTGTTTTCCTTTAAATTGGCCCGCAGTGATTTTCAACTTTTTCCTGTATTCACAGTTTTGACCTCCTTTTTTTGTTTACCATATTTCTCCTTTTGCTAAGTTCTGTTGTACCATTCTTTTAGCTGCGTGTCTACCTTCTCACACTTTAATAGGGCTTCATGGTCCCCTCATGAAAAATATAATCTTTAAAATCATATATGGTTGTGGACGCACTACTGGGAAGGAATGATTCTGAAAACGTTAGTGGTCAAGCATTAAACAAGCAATGGCTTCCAGGAGTTCAATACTCATCCATCTCAACAAGGATATCAATTGTTCCAGTGAGATGTTCGAGAGAACACTTCACGAGAGGAAGGATTGTGCTTTGGCATCAACAACTGCTGTAGCAAAACAGATATTCGCAGGGTAACGTAGTCAGACCATTATATGAATGAAAGATATTTATTCATTCGTTATAATAAGAAAACAGATCATATTGTTGTTATTCTTCGATTTGCAGGAGCATTGACTAATCATAGTTTCCAAATGTGGTCTTGTATAGCCGATCTGAGAGAGCTTGGCAGTGCAACAAAAGTATTCAGTGCTCCAGCACTATGAAGATGTATTTAGAATTGTGATGAAAGTGCAGTTACACTTGAAATATTACGTTGTTTGCAGCTGCTTCTTAGTAAACGACTTTAACATAAATATTGTTTGTAGTAAACACAAAGGGAAGAGCTTGTAGATTTTGTTCCAACAACAGTTATTTTGAAAACCTTTCTAGGCAAAGAGAATAGTTAATGTGAAATGATAGTTGTGTGACCATATGAGTTTTGCAGTTTGTTAAAAGACCCACGTTGTTCATCTTAATTTGGATTTGTTACATTTTCATATGTTGGAAAGTGGATTATTGACCATGTAAGGCCTGCAGGTGGAAATGCTTGTTTAATTGTTCAGGATCTTTGTAAAAAGTGATTCTCTGTTATTATTTTCCTTTACCTTTGCCAAGAAGTTTCATAAAATATATTAGTCGTATCTTTGATCCATGTTCAGGAAACCCTTTACAGAACAAGACTAAAGATTGTCAGTTCATGAAGGATTTAGAACAGTTCTTTACACATCACATCACCATGTGCAAATTGACAGTTATACAGTCATCCAAAACTAAAAATAAATATATGATCATGTATGTGTTGTGTTTTTGGCAGGAGTGTGCTTTAAGTTATAGTTGAAGAGTCTTTGCATGCATATTTCTTATTTTTATGTTAAACACCCCTTGACTTTGCTGTATATATTTCTACCTTAAAAATTCAAACTTTGCAAGTGCTGTCTATTCAACATTTGGATTGGTGGTAGTGTGTGGGTGCAGTGATTGTAAAACCCCAAATATTTTATAAATATATACAACCTTGTTGCTTTTAGTATTGCTTGATGTGAGTGAACTTTGGGTAGTTACATTTTTTGTGTTTATATTTTTAAGAATTGGTTTGTGCTAATTTTGCGTTTGTGTATAGATATAATTGTCTTATTCTATGTGTGTGTGATCAAAATCATTGTGTATTTTATAAAGTCAAGTGATGATGCACTGATAAATATGTGTAGCCGAGATCTGATTGGTTGGTGGTGTAGTATTTGGGTGTTACAGAAATTTCAGATGAACAGTCTGATAATTCAAAATATCTGGTATACCAGATTTCATGCTAGATAAATCTGATGCCATATAGGACAACATTTCAAAGAAGGTTTCAGAATGATCTTGTAAGATGTTCCCTTGTCACAAGCAATCTCCCAAACAAAAAAATGCAGTTTAAATAATATTTTAAGGACGTAGTACTGAAAGGCAATGTAGACAAGTGCTACATGTGGCCCATTTGTTGGGACACTACATATTAAAGCTGCTGTCAAATTCATGAATCATACCACCCTTTCGGATACCATACTGAATTTTTTCAGAGCTGTATTGTTTGGATTTAACAAACCGTTTTGTTTCTGCTACCAATTTAGTGAGGCAGGAGTTCGTTCTTGGGAGTTCAGTGACAAAGTTCTTAGATTCTCACTTGTTTTAGTATGTTCGAACTGTTTCTTTTTGCTGATGCAACCAGTTTTGACAAGCATTTAATATAAAGTAACTAGGGTGGATATCCCTTTAGTAACAAGTTTGGTGAAGGAGCTAGGAAATTTTATATATCAAACCTTCTACAACCCTTTCTGTATTTTGCAACTTGGTCAAAGTAATACAGGTTAAGTATCCTAAAGTCTCCTACATGCTCCGATTAATATGAAGTGTGTTAACTACTATTAGTATAAATAACAAATTTGTCATTTTCCTGCCAACTGGTGAAAACAAAGCATTTATGGCACGCTTGTCATAGTTGTAAATGACTCCAAAGGCAGCCTCCAAAAGACCGAAACAATGAAGCATATTAAGCACTAATATTATTGTTTAATTGCAGTGTTTCCATAATTTCCAAAGGTTTGGCAGGTTTCACTTTCACAGAAAATATCGTGAAGAACTTATTATACCTCCTTGATATGAACTTTACTGTTAATGTTGAAAGATTAATGTGTTGTTAACGTTTCGCCATATTTGAAGACATCTCGGGTATGTAGTGCTGGTTGTGGATTCTTAGACACTCTGGTAAAATTCCACTTAATATGCAAATTGAATATTCTAAAAAAAAAAAAAAAAATACAAACTACAGACCCGTAGTCTTGGTACTTGACCTTCTCATGTTAGTTCTAGTTATATCATTAGTGAACAGTAACATGCAGTGGTTTCACTATTGGGCCATCAATCAACATTGCCAAACATATTTTTCATTATGAGTCGTTTGTTGCTATGGTAACCTTTAACTGTACTGTGCTTGCAGAAACCAAGACGACGTTTGGTAATGTTAATTGATGGTCTAGTATAGTAGTACTGCATCCACCGCATGTCACTGTTAGTGAATATACCTTTTCTGCCAATGCACAGTGGTCCAGGAACAACCAAATCCTGGCCAAAAATCGAAAAATAGAGGTTTCCAAAAAGGTCCAACAACAAGCTAGTTTTAAAGATAAATTGTCATTGTACTCAAAACTACCTGTTACAGTCATAGGGTTGCATTCCTCAGTCGGTGGTTAACCCCCGAAGTGGTAGTACCAGCGAGTTACTGTGATAACTAGGANATCGTGCAGCCCAGCGAATACGTTTCGTTTTTTTTTTAAATGAATCTAGTAAGTTAATTGCAGTCAGTTGATTTTATTTATGCATTTTCTTTTATCCGCTTCTAAAATTTATTGAAAAAAGGTTTGTCCTTGGCAGTTTTGTTGTTTTAAATGGCCTGAATGATCAATGTGTTTCTGTTGTCGATTTTTTTTTATTTGTAATATTTGCTTTTGAGTTATAAAAAAAAAAGTTCCGCTGAGTTCCACGGACTTTTACTCACTACAGTATTCCTGAATATTTATGTTATTAGGGTATTGAAGCCAATTTTGCCCCAAGCTGCTCGATATTTCAAAACTGATGATAATAATTTGGTGTGCATCCTATTTTTATTTTTCTCGTAGTAATACAACTTACTGGTTGTCTCTTCTTAATGCTATTTTTTTAAATGTTATTAGAGAAATGGAATTCACAGCTAGTCGGCAGGTCTTGTTCGACCTCATTGAGCCCACCAAGAAGAGAAAGCTCCAAGTTGCGAAATTATTCCACCACGTCGTGGAAAAAACTGCGGCTTCTCCAGCAGTTCAATCAATCGTAAGGAAACAAGTGGCTGTGGTTTGCAGAAAGTTGAACCAGAAATGGGAGATTCTCGAAAGACAATTCTACTTGGTTGAAAAAGGAGACCGTTTTCAATCTTCAAACTGCAACACCACCAGATGCACAATCCTGGGGGCGGCCATCAAAGCGTTTTGCTTCCTCCATCTCTCAGTCCAAACGGAGGAAGGTGGAAGATCTGTGAATCAAAGAGAATGGTGAACTCATGTACGCAATGAAAAGGAAGTTGAAGGAGAAGGAGACAAAGCCCATTTTATTGAAGAAATTACCAAAAGCCCCACGAGGGCAAAAAAAAACTCGAAGGTCGTGGGATGAAAACAACAAAGCCGCAAAAGATGACCCTGACAATGCGTTACCTTTATTTTTAGAAGCTGACCTTACAAAACATCAATACCAACTTATGAGAAGTGGGGCAAAAACTCTGCATCATGATATATACAATGATATTCTCAAGACTACTGAATCGACTGCCCAGATCCCGCTGCAATTGATTTTGGACCATACTGCATCTCGTATTTTACAGGCGCAGGAGCCGGTTCTGAGCAAAATCCCAGCTAATTACAGGCAAAGATTAGTTTAAATATAAACATGGGGATTCGATGGTACATAAAGGCCAAGCGCAATACAAGCAGAAAGACCAAGAGCAACAATTCCAAGACTGATTTTTTTTTACTTCGCTTGTGCCACTGCACCTATATAACGAATTAGAAAATAAAGGGCGAGTTGTAGTGTGGAAAAATCCCCGTCCATCTTCAATGAGGTTCTGCAGGCCAATCAGAATGCAGTTCAAAAAGGAGACCCAAGAATTGAGCACAACAGAGGAGTGGGTAGACAAACAAACAGCCGAGTTGACGGACACACTTCACGAGTCTTACGAAGTCGGGCATCTTCAACAGCTGACGATGGTGGATGGGAAAGTTTTGTAACGCCATCACCGTGACGAAGTCTTCCCAGATGTGTTACATATGTGGTGCGACACCAAAGGAAATGAACACTTCCAAAAGGTGGCCTGAGAGAAGGGAAGCTATGCAGTTTGGACTCTTCATGCGTGGATTCGCTTTATGGAATGGCTACTGCACTTGTCCTACAAACTAGAAATTAAACATTGGCAGGCAATGGGTGAAGACATGAAGAAGGTTGCTANGAAGAAAAAAGATATGAAGCAGAAAATGAAAGCAGAGCTTGGCCTGCTGGTGGANGAGCCTCGGCAAGGTGGAAGTGCGACGTCGAACGATGGTAATACCACCCACAGATTTTTTCGAAACGCAAAAGAAGTGACACAGAATTGGGGTTGACGAAATTCTGATCAACAAGTGTGCTTTGATTCTTCGAGCCTTGTCTGGCAGGCGAGATCTTGATCCAGAAAAATTTGGTGAAGCGGCAGATGGAGTACCTGCATTGTACCTTTCTCTTTACCCATGGCCGTTTCCGTTCATGAAATATTTTCTCATGGGCCGTCTGTCATATCATCCTCACTGCTCCCCATCGGCCAAATGTCAGAGGAAGTGCAGGAGGCGCGGAACAAACACACAAAGCAATATCGCGAGCACCATTCAAGAACATCATCGCGGAAGTCGACCATCAGAGATATACTGTTACATCTTCTCGTCACTTCTGACCCTGTCATCTCTACGCTGCTGTGGCAGCCGATGGGCCAGACAGCCAAGAGAAAGAACTTGCCCTCCGAAGTACTGTATCTCCTGAAGACTCAAGGTGAAATGAGTTTCTGGACCTAATAACACAAAAAATAATTTCGACCAGGATTTGGTTGTTCCTGGACCACTGTGCAATGGGGTGAAACGTGTGTGTATATATGTATGTCAGCAATAGAAAATAACTTTTATTGAAAACTTGAATCTGACCCATCCAAAATTCATGAGGTGAACGTGAATTTTGGTAGGCTTATAAACTCAACGACTTTGGTCATTACAGTGATCACTCGACGGTTGCTAGCAGTGGTTTGATGAACCACTCCTTCGAGCGGCTAATTGACTCAACGTCTTAAAATGACACACAGTAAGAGGTAGGAAATCTGGTTTATGAACGAAGATACTAAATTCCAAAAAATCATCAAGTTTATTGGTGTGCACACAATCAAGCATCAAAGTCACTTTCAGAAGAAGCAATAATGTTCACAATAACAATGTACTTATCTTCTTCAAACATGCAATAACAAAGTGGGAATAACTGACTCCCGTACTTCTGCCAGAAAAGGCACAATTTCCGTCTTCCAACAAATTCTCTTGCTCACGCAAACTTCTCGAGACGTGGAATCCGAAATACTTCCCAGACGAACAACCAGTTACATTCACTCTT
>KZ869123.1:26855-50002 GCA_003456935.1 Machilis hrabei | reverse complement strand
AAAAAAAATCGTCTTGATACGATAAAAATTGACGGAGCTATGCGCATTAGAAAAATGGCAAAATTTTATTTCGATAATTTTGTTGCATAGTGTGTGTGTCAGGGAAAATAAAATTTATAGCCTGGAAAACCGGGAAAAGTCAGGGAATTTCATATCTGGCATTTTGTAGCCACCCTGTCTAAACGTACAGGATGTAAGTGAGGCGAGTAGGATATTCAGCAGTAAATACATTTTTTTAGAGGTGAAATGATCTTTGAAGCTCAATTACTAATATGGGACTAGAGATTTGACTTTCTTGAATGTGGAGTTGAAGAAGCTAGAAAATTGATTATGAAGTTGGTAATCAAGAAATAAGCACAAAAGGATATGTGATAACTTTCTTTCAGTGATAAAAATTTTATTAATGTATGTAAATTTTTGCTGTTACATTAAATATTACTGAAATTTACAACATGTAGAACAAAATTTTGCCTTTCTGAAATTGGTGTGATAACATTGTATGATATCATCATGCAACCACCATATTTCTGCCATCGTTTAGGAGAAAATAAAATCCATATTGTACATTATAGTAGCAACTTGTGACTTATCTTAATTATTTGGATATCTTTGGGTAGAACAAAAGGTCTGTATTTAGATTTTGTAGATGTGCCAAAGGAGACCCTTTACTACTAAGATTCACAATTTGTGTAGTGCATTTTGTTAAGATATTCTACAAACTACTTTGAATCAAAATGGAGAACTGATAATGTAATCTGATGCTTTATATTTGAGTTAACTGTTCGTAAAGTTAGGCCTCAACACAAAAAAAAACAAAAAACTTGAAATGTGTTTTTATGCCTTGGTGTAAAGAAACCTGTGGCGTAGATTTGTTTTGTTGTAAACTGATTAGCCTTTGATTAGATACATAAGAATTGTAGCTGCATTCCAGGCAAGTCAAAACAAAACTAACAGATTGGCATGTCCATGTTTACATGATGCATCAAGCTTATCGTTAGCGTTGAATGACAAACATGGCATTTTCACAGATTTCAGTTACTACTACATCTCACAACTTTAAGAATGGGTTACTTAAAAAAAAGAAACCTTCGTAGAATAGTTTGCCTATTTTCATTGTTTATTGAAAATGGTCAGATAATAAATGTGTCTATTTATTTTATGGGTGACAAGTACATGTATTACTTTTTCTTTAATGTCAACTGACAAACCCTTTCTTTCTGAATGACCTTTGTATTTAAAAGAAAAAATACAAATTTGGGTGAATTAAACAGAAAAATCTATACTGAGTAGGCAAGATGGGGCGGGGCTACATTATGTTAAATTTTAAAATTTGTACTTTGTATTCACTTTTAATTTGTCTTTCTTTAGGAGGAACCGGGAAGAAGCTAAGGCTGCAAGTACCAAACAAGATGCCACTAGTACACCATCGTCTACTAAGGTGCCTTCTTCACCAACATCTGCAAGTCCAACATCATTACCAGGCAGCCAAGTCAGAAGGTTTGTTCATATCTTATGCTTCTTAAATCACGATTTNTTTTCGATCTACAGAAACATGTTTTGGAGTAGACTATTCACTGGATGACCTTGGTACAAAAACTATCATTTTTTAGGCAGAAAAAAAAATATTGGCTCATTATCTTTTATTTCTGCATTTATTACTTTATACATTCATTCACTGACAGCATTCAAATTTTTGTGATTTTGTTTTATGGAATTGACTTATATTTGGCCAGCCAACATAAAAGACAAGGTAAATATTTTTTTATTTTAGTAATTTGTTGTTGTTTTTGGCTGGGTTTATAAAATACAGGGCTAACAGATTAAAAAAAAAATGCTCGTACATGGAAATGTATGCTTAATTTCTTTCTACATGTAGTGCATACTCTCTTTACATATCAGTAATTTTCGTGGCTTCCCTTTTGATCTGCTAACTGTTGGCGTTTTGTTTCGCTCTTTTCTATCCAATTTACCAACTTCAGACTGAGAATGAAAGCCAAGAAGAAAATCAAAGTGAACACTAACAATGACATTCGTCATTTACAGAAAGTAACTGACAAAAAGCTGTACCCATATACATCTGCCTTAGTAGGTTTCTGTTAGTGTTAGCATATTCTATAAAGTTTGCCATAGTTGTCCATACCATTCTACTTTTTGTGTCCATCCATGTCTACTTATCAGTTGGTGTGTTTTATAAACCCATTGGTGTATTTTATAAACCCACCCTTAAAGTTGGTTTACTAAAATAGTTGTCTCAACACTAATTGCTAGAGATAAATAATTGTTGCACCAAATCACAGAACTGCTTTTCTGGAATGAGAAGATTGTATAACCTAATATACACAACCACAAAAAGTTTAGTAACAAGGTCACATAATTGCCACTTTTTGTATATAAACCAATATTTATGTATTTTTTCTTCGCTGCATACTACATTAAACATAAATCATTAACTTAAAGAGTCTTTGGCCATAAACTTGTCACACACAAAAAAAAAACATGGAATGAAAAACAAAAAGTATTTTGACTTATAATTGTCTTCGTCTATGTATCCTCCTCTGGCCTGGATTACAGCCTGGCACAATCTAGGCATTCTTCGAAGTAGATTCTGCAGTGTTTCTCTCGAAATAGCTTTCCAAGTATCTTGATAGAAATGATTAGTGCTGGTGGGCCACCCCGTTGTAGACTTCTGCAAACTTCTATAGAGTTCATCTCAGAGAAGCTCTATCGGATTCAAATCTGGTGATTGCGGCGGCCACACTATGACTTTTAATTTTTTCTTCTTCTTCACTAGGCTGTTTAGATATTCTTTGCATACTTAAGAACTGTGCTTGGGATTATTATCCTGATGAAATATGAAGTCCCTTCCTACGAGCCGGTCACCACAAGGTACCACATGATTTTGAAGAATCCTCTTATAGTTCTCTTTCTTCATTGTGCCCTCGATTTTGACTAAATCTTCTATCGAATTGCCTGCATAACATACCCAGATCATCACTGAGCCACCGCCATGCTTCACTGTTAGTTGGATGCAAGCAGGCAGCATCTCTTCTCCGTTGTGTTGGCGGGCGTACTGGCGGCGTTTGCTTGAAAACAGTTGAACTTTTGATTCGTCCGACCATACAACAGAATTCCACTCTTCGTCAGTCCAATCGGCATGTTTTTTGGTCCACTTAAGAAGTTTCTTCTTATTTTGAAGCTTCAGTAGTGGTTTCCTTGCTGCAACGTTACCACAAAGGCCTGCTTTCATGAGGCGGTTGCTTACAGTCCTAACGCTCACCGGTGTCTCCCACGTTCCCCTGTTATTGCTGGGGCTGTTTTGTGCCTATCTCTCTTACTGGTCACCATTATAAACTTGTCTTCCTGTTTTGAGGTTCATTGAGGCCTCCCAGAGTGATGACGATTGCTGAAATTCAATGTTTGGACTTTGCGGTGGACTGCTTCCCAGACAGCTTGGACAGATACTCGATGCTTCTTTGCTATTTTATGCATTGTTTTCTTTTCCTCATGCAATATTATGATTTGGGCTCGTATCACATCACTTAATGTCTTTCCTTGACCCATTATTGACCCGTTTCACGTAATGTTTAATAAATTCGATACTTACAGTATGACCTGAATGGTTGACCCCCTGCACACACCAAAATCAGGTTGCTTACGTTTGTGTTGATCCTGCACGTTCAGGAACTAGCCACTAGGGAGCACTTGCACCCTTTACCGGGCTTTTACGCGGTCTCCGAGGCAATTTTGAACTTGTGCGGGATAGGGTCGGTCCAGAGCCAACATAGAAAAATGCAAACAGATAGCGAAATAGCATACCCAATGTTTCTCAGTTCATTGAAAATTATTTTTTTGTGTGTTTTTCTTACCTTTTATCGTGCAACAGCCACATTAATTACCGATATATACAAAATATCTATATTTGTGACATTGTTCCCAAACTTTTTGCGGGTAGTTTACATAAAGAAAAAACAATTAGAGTCAAACCAGTTTTTACACCAAGGTTTTTCCAGTTCAATACTATATTTGAGACTTCTGTGTTTACATTAAGAGCAGAAAGTGTATAGTTGTGATTTAAAAGTCTTAAAATTATATGGTAAGCTAAACAATTTTGAGGTAGAACAAAGCTATTTGAATGTTCAAAATAAAGTTCACAATTCCAGGTCAGTCCTGTACTATTAAAATATATAATTAATTTTAAAAACCATATGCTTACGCTATTCAGTGGACTTAAAACAGTAGGCCTACATGTTAAGTTATACACATTTAAAATTGTGCTTTCATATGTTTTGGCAGCTGTAGTTATTAATGAAAATGTGGTTATTTAATTGAAACTTATGTATTGAAAATTAAGTTTAAGTGGATGATGAATATTTGTTTTTTTAAATGGAATGTGGGAGCATGTATTTATTTGACATGAGTGTGGTTGCAGGTGAGTTCTGGGCTATGTTTCACTGATTTAGTATACATAAGGTAGTGGTGTAATATCAGTAGAAGCTGAAAATAATATCAAACTACCCTTCTCGCAAGGGAAGGTTTCCATGGCAGTCCCACCAAATGAACACTCCTTGAGCAAGGTTGAAGGTGGGGTTAACAGTATTAACTTGGCAAAATATTAGGGTCTGATAATGTGTTGTTATTAAATGAGGGCCATTTGAAAATGTTGGGAGAAAATTGTACGAGACTTATCTGCAGTGACTGCAAGTGTGTAACAGTAAAGCGTTCGTTTGTCATTCGTCTCAAAAAATGGTATCCGTCTGACCAGTCCAAGAACCCACCAGAATTGAAAATGTCTTGATTTATATATGGTGCAATGACAGACTTAAGGAAATACTCGTAGGTATTCGCAAAAAGCTTGCCCGACTTTGTGCAGGTTACAACGACATTCCCCAGTTCCGTTCTGAGATCTTTCACTTATTTTATGACACGTGGCACACATCGATTGCAACTTTCCTGGAGGCTAAGCAAAACTTTCAGTAGTAATTTGCCTGACAATGTCTTTGTTTACTGCGCAGTGTATGAAGGAGACCCTTTGTTAACAGTCAACAGCAACTTTCACCTTTGTATCTCAACGTCCGTTTCAGAGCAGCCTTATGTTGGCACCCAGTTTGGTGTGTATTGATAACCAAATGAGAAGCAAACCGAGGCAACAGTGCTTTAACTTTCACCACGAATTGTTCGGCAGCCGTCATGATGTCTTGGAGCGTACTTTTTTCCTTCCAACTTGCATATGTGGTGATCCTGAGAGATGAAATTTTTACTTTTTGTGGAAATAGCGGACCCACGTTCTCGATGCCAAGAATTATAAATCATTAGATCCATGTTGTGATGCAGTAGTGATGGCCCACTGCTGCAACATCCTCGTAGTGACAGGCTGTAGGTTCTCNGAGATTTTGCGAAATCTCTCTAAAACCCATTCGTTAATGTAAATTAGTCGCTCCGACCGCGTTTCTCCCTTTCTTATATCCCTTTTCCATTGACATAATTGTTTTTTGCTTCACAGAAATTTTGAGGAGACTTTCTGGAGACTTCCTAAGGGCTGGTTTGGATGTTGTGTAGCTAAAGTGACTGCTTTAGTTTTTACTTGTGGCACAAAATAGACTTATTCCATCAATTCATCATCTGACATATTGTTGTCCAAATTATCTGTGTCCTCAGATTGATCATCACTTAGAGTGGTGGTCACCTTCTTTTTTGTACTTATAGTTGTTTCTTAAAATTATTTTGTTGTCTTCGTGGAACTCCATTTTGGTATTTCGCAAAAATATTTCGCTGCCCATCATTTTCATGCGTCTGTTGTTGATAACATATTGGCATCAGCAATCCAGGCGAATGTCGTCAATAAGTAGATGCAATAATAAATTGCACTTGTAAATTCATTAATTTTGTTGTCTGATTCAAAAGGACAATTGAAGATGCCTTATTCCTCATTTATTTCTGCTGTATCGTCAGTGTTTTTCGAATTTTCCCTGTTGTCAGTAATATTTTTGCTCCAACTACACTTATGTGCATAAATTAATGATAATGTAGTTTCTTACTCTTCCACCTACCTGAGTGAAAAAAAAAAAAAAAACAGTACCACTTTAGTTGAACAGAATATTCCAAGACTCGCACAAAAATTTGCTCAGTTTTATGTCCCGCCCCCTCCAAAAAAAAGTAAATCTGGTATCCCGCTTGAGAAGGGAACGCTCTACTGTTACACCATGTTGGGCCGTTACATTATCACTTGCACTCGCTGCAGTCTCGTTTAATTGTCTCCAAAATTTTCAAATGGCTCTCATTTAATAGCAGTGCATTATTGGACCCTAATATTTTGACAAGGTAATACTGTTAACACCAACCGACAGGTTGGCCTAGTGGTTAGAGTGTTCGCCTCCTGATCGGGAGGTCCCGGNTTCAAACCCCGGGGCNGACTCCTAGCCCTGGGTAAAAAGGGTTATCCTANGAGTCTGCCTGTGAAGCACTCCACACTAAGGTATGATCGTAAGGCGTGTTCCGGGAGGCACGTTAAAGGCGGGTTCCATCGATAAGTGTTCGATGTAAAAGATCCCACCTCCGGCTATGTGTCGGTTGAGTGGCAAAATTCAAAATTCAGTTATCCTGAAGCGTCATTACGACACGGATGGGGTCTCCATTAGACCTAAGATGTCATAACAGTGGGACCATAATCCAATAGCAATAGCAATGTTAACACCACCTACAACCTTGCTCATCAAGAACTCATTCAGTGGCACTGCCAGGGAAACCTTGCCTTGTCAGATGTCCTAATAACAAGTAACCGTGATAGTACTTTAAATCTAAATTGGTACAAACAAAATTAATTGGNAAATTTTTAATTTATCATTCATTACTTCCAAAATATTAAAACTGAACATGAAATAGACTTTACTATTCTGTATCAGCAACTTCCCAAACACAGAACCAAAAAAGATAGAACAAATTCAGCATATCAACTGTACCCTCATAAACAGTGACTAACCACAAAAATTAGTTATTAATGAGGTAGAATTATTCAACTAAATTAAAAAACGAACCCAATCACAATAATGAATCTCCCAAAAGTGACAATCAAAAAATCACCCGCAGTTACATACCAGAAAGCGTGGGTCCTAATTGAAAACTTCAATGTCCACGTTGTTGACAAGTCACTAATTAAAATTAACAATTATGTGAGCAAATATAGATCCATTACAGTCAAATCAAGCATACAATATCCTATAAAAATAAAACCTTATAGTTGTAACCAATCTTATAATAATCAAACATTGCAATTACTAAAAAAAACAGTAAGACAACATCAAAAGGATTATTTAAACTTCTGGAAAGTGCTATTTCTAAACACTGCCATATTACTGATAATTTTAGTGTAGACTTGACCAACTACAAAGTATAATCTACTGAAAAGGAGTTTAACAAATGTCTAACTAAATAACAATTTGCAATCATAACTAACCACTTTACCTTGCATAGATTTGCTGACATTACTCAACTACCTAAAATATACCATAACTTACTAAAACATCGGTGAAGAATAACCCAAAATTCACATTCACTAATTTCAAATAAAGACATGTTTCATACCATTTGTAGAAACAATAAATAATGCCATCAACTTCAACTTACTTTTCAACAGCCATGTTTCAATTTAAAAAATCATAATTTAAATTGACCACTGCATCTTAAAAAAAAGGTAAAATTTTACCTTACATATACCATTTATAATTACACTGAAGATGAAGACAAGGAGTCTTTGAAACATTTTTGTTTAAAATTTAACTAGGCCTATATAGTCTATGTGCACTCTTTGACAACAATAAACATTGAAGCAGCACAATACAATATTATAAGAACCTTGAAAGTTGGTTGGAAATACCTCCAGGCCAGGCATGCAACAAATAAAGTTTCTCTGACAGCGAATGTCAAGTTTGAATTCTGTTAGAAATAGGTTTCAAACTATTTTAAAATCACACTTTGCTTCGAGACTTAAATAATAAATAAATACAAAACTGAACAGATTATAATTTGAAATGCTGAAGCTGTGAACAAAATCCGTGAAGAACACTGCTATAGCTTGTACCCGTGTTGCTGTGTGTTAAGTACGAATATTAGTGTGTGTGTAATGTAGCCTCCAGTCAGAATCGCTGTTCAGAGCATAACATTTTAATCGCATATACATGATAACACACAGAATTCTCTGATTACTTTACAAGATATTTTTAAGGATCTAATACTACATACTGCTAATGTACATATGCACTGTTTGGCAATAACAAAAATTGAAGCATCCTGATAAATTATTTAAAGATCTGTGAAAGTTGGTGTGCAAATACATCCTGGCCAGGCAAGCAAATTATTAGTTTTGCGACCAGTGAACTTCAAGGTCGTGCACAGCTTGGGGCCTATTTAAGGGCTGTCAGATGCTTGCTATGTACATTCTGGCAGGTGTTGTCATTGCATTGACTTAAGCTGCTGCTAAGAATGCCTTGAAGATACACTAGGAGATCTTACAACCAACAGAGCTACTTGAGATAGTCTGCAGGTTTTACTGATTAATTGTCTGCCATCTGGACTACACGGGTACTGGCACAGATGGTTGCGTGAGGACACAGCCACGTGACCTGAAGGCTCAGGTGGATTGGGAGGACAGACCGACACTGTTCAGACAGCTTCACACACAGGTGGAGGACTGGGCAGCACTCATTTTCTTAATGTTGTGGAATGAAACAGCGGCAAAATTACTGGTGTTATGGTGTGAGGATCTACCTCTAATGACAGCTTGACTTCCCTAGTTGTGGTACATTCCCCATCGTTTTGCCTTTCATGTCATTTTTGCATGGGGCCATTTATCAGCAGTATAATGCCCCTCCCAATGAGTGCCTCTGTGGTATTAAAACCCTCCCTTGGATATCCAGATCCTCATACCTTCCCCAGCCCAGCATGATTGAGATGTGCTAACTGCAGTCACCAAATATCAGGGATCTGGAGCAGCAAGTGCAATGCCTTGTGGATAAGCAAACGGCTGATTATGACGAACAAACCGAAGGGATTTGGCCATGCTGTCAGTAGTAAACAGAACTATGAGCAAGTATTTGTCTTTTTTTAATGAAGTGTGCTTTCGGTCTTTGTAATAGTGATTCGAGGTACAAGTATAGAGATCACATGCAAGAAGTAATGTTCAATAAGTTTCCAAAAGACCAAAACCAAAGATAGATAAATTGAAAAGCAAGAAATGGGTTCATGCTTGCAGAAGAAACCCCTTCACTTTGGCCATAATACCAAATGACCTGCAGCATATTTTCGAGTAGAGTTTATGTTGCTGCATTCCTTAAAAGTTAGTCTAAACATCATTGTCATTAGAAAAAAAAAACTGAGTCTCGAACACTTCATTTTTCAGACAAAGAAAGGCACTCTAACCTTCTGCAGCCAGCAGGCACGACTGATTATTGCACATCACTGGCAATTTGCATGCTCTTTAAATATCAGTGTATGCCTATACTAAAATGTCAATTATAATAGTTAAAATACATAAAATAAAACTACACTTATTTTCAAACNTGATAAAAAGCAAAGACTACAGATGAGTATTAAATTAACAGTTTTATAGGTAACAGACGACTGTTTGCAATTTAGGCCTGCCCTTGAATTACCAGTTCATCCTGACAGAAAAGATAAATTGTTAATTTGTATATTCTCACATTTCTATTTAGTTCTTCTACAAGCGATAGCTCAAAACAATAACAAAGAAAGTTCTGAATTTTGCAAAACGGTGCCAATATTACATTATGGGGAGGGTATATAATTCAAAGTAGTTACTTCTGATGCTTGAAAAATGTATATGGAAGACCTGTAAGTGTGTGTATGCAATAAGACAGCGACACTATGAAAGAACCAAATTCAGAGCGGGGCCAATGCAATGGTTTCAACCATGTGTGCCTGTCACTCTCTGCAAAATATATACTATCAGACAAGTGGAAGATCAAAACAATAACAAGGAAAATTCTCATTTTTTTAACAAAATTCTGATCAGAGTAGATAAATGAGCAAGCTGTAGGCTTACTCTTTGGAACTTAAAAAATTCCATCGAAACATTTATGAATGTTTAGACCAACATACTATTATTTTGTTTTTGTCCCATGACCATCATCTGCAGTTAATGTAACAACAGGACTGGCCATGCCCTGTAAACCATGCCAAATTATGAAGTTTTTGTTATTCAAACCACAACAAACATTTCACTGGAACTCAACTTCGTTGCCTGTACTCTTTACCACTTGCCTGGTTGTTTGTAAGAAGCAGCTGTTAACCACGTTCGTGACGTCATCGTCAATATCCCCCACTCTTCCTCCATATTATGTGTGTTAAGTTTCATCCCGAACACATTCTTGCTTCAGGGTGCTTCCATTCTTTCTTGAAATTTTGAATCTCTACTTTAAATATTAAAATACATGTCAAGAGTGACTTTTTTAAAAGCTACACTATATTATCAAAATTATTCAGACACCACAATGTTTTTGGAAAAGTACCTTTATTATAGCAACTAGTAGTTAGTCAGTCCACCTTTTGCTTGTATGACAGTGGTAACACGCCGAGGCATACTCCCAACCAATATCTTGTAGGTCTCTACAGGAATAGTTCGCCATTCGTCCTGCAAAGCTGGTGTTGGAGATGAGAGCAAAGACAGTCGTGGTGTGTGATTGTGTGTCCTTTGCTCCAGTTCATCCCAGAGGTGTTCTATTGAATTAAGATCGGGACTCTAAGGAGGCCAGTCCAAAATTTCCACCTCGTTTTCAAGAAACCAGTCCTGCACAAGCCATGCAGTGTGGCAGGGAACTCTATCATGTTGGAAGACAGTGGCCATTTTCATAATACTGTCGTATTGTTGGTAGGGCTAAATTGTCCAAAATGTTGAGGTACACTTCAGCGTTTATGGTTTGTGGTACAAGTCCCATCCATGAAAAACAACTCCAAACCCTCTGCCGAATTTCACAGTTGAAACAACACAGTCCTACAAAAACCGTTTGCCGAACTGTCGCAAATCCAAACATCCATCGGATTGGAAGAGTGAAAAGTGTGACTCATCACTCCACACAACAGCTTACCGGTCGTCTACAGTCCAGGAAAGACGAGAAATATACCAATCCAAACGGCGCTTCACATTAACGTTAGTGACTTGTGGCTTGTGTGCAGCAGCTGTTCCATAATAACCCAGACTGTGTAACTCTCTGCAGATAGTTATTGTACTAATGAAGCCACCACAACATGTCCTATCTCAGCAGTGGAAATGGCAGGAAGAATGCAATTTTTTTAACAGTTTTTACTAGGGCTCTTCTGTCATGATCAGTCAGTTTGTGCAGCTTTCCTGAATTTTTTTTTTTTTTTTTTTTTTTTTTGTGATATTGTTGCACCGTCTTGCTTCCATCGCTTCACGACATCACTTATAGTCGATTTTGATATGTCGAGTTTAACTGCAATGCTCCATATTCTAACGTTATTCAAGTGACATCTTATGACCAGTCCACGCTGGAAGTAAGAAAGTTCATGTCCATGCAGAACTTACTGATAACATGATAGAACACTTCAGCTTTATATACACAACTCCTCATTCACAGCTCACCTTTCTGCACATAAGTTCGTTGCGCTTCTGCAAATTTTGGGAAGTGTCTGAATGCTTTTGTTTGATAGTATAGTGTATTTAAGTTGTTCATCTAAAATAACAACCACAAATAACTCAGAATTACAGATCACATACAAAATTAGGGCAGAAGCTATGCAGTGTGATTATGAACAAGTGATGCATGAAACAACCTGTGTTAAATACTTGTTAGTGTTCTGTACTTATGTTGTACAGCTAGTTAAGAAAGTGTTCTACCACTGCATTCCATAGGTTCTATTATTTTGCAGTTTCAAGAGCATTTTTCACAATCACTCTACATCTTGTTCTGCATATTGCAGTATGCTTTAGTACAGTAACATATTTTCTGTCATTTATACAATATCTACCCTTAAAGTATAAAGCTAAACTGTGCCTAAGCTTGCTCCAATATGTTTAAAATTTTAACAGAAACTGGAATATGCTATTGATACAATTATACAGAAAAACAAGAGTATTTACCTAGCAGGTTGGAATAATGTAAATACTCTTGTGTGTCTGTATAATTCTACCAATATAGTACTGTGTATTTTCTAGTGAAATATAATTTTCCATCATGTACTAACCTAACAACACTGGTTTTGGGGCAGGCCTACTATACTTATGAGCAGCGTGCATCCTTTAGGTGTTATAGTTTGTGCTTAGATTACATTGTGTATTCAGTTTCAGTATCTACAAGCTGCACAGCTTTTGTATAAGCCAAACAAAAAAGTTTTTTTGAGAATAAAATATGATATTTGTATTTTGTTATAAAAAATTACATAAGATAACAGTTTTTAACTGTGTAACCATTAAAGTGAAAATGAAAATTGAAATAGTCGTTTAATTTGTTTGGTTTGCTGTGCTATGGTGGAGGTACTCTGTGATTTTGTTTAGTAACTGAAACAACGATGATAGTCACTGTTCTCGAAGTGAATGTTAAAAGTTGACCAAAGCTTTATGGAGGAGGAAGAAAACAATAGCAAACCAAGAAATGTGCTGGAAGGTTTTCATGGAAAGGGAAGCCAGAGGCAGAGAATGCTAACGAGAGAAAATCCTTTGGTGTTAAAGTGTTTGCTTTGGGTATTCATTATAAATAGTACAGTAACAATCAGGAAAGAGCAGTACAATTGACATAACTTGATGTAGATTGATTTGATGAATACATTTGTTTGTGGGCGTGGTCAGTAGACATTATTAGCTCCTGGTGCAGTTGAGAAGTTCCCTTGATATCAAATCTGTTGTTTATTTGAATACAACTTTGGAGCCTTACTGCTATTAAAAACAAACTGTCCTGGTGCATACTGGTCCATTCTAACCACTTGAAAGTACAGGGGATCACATGAAGTTTAACCTTAGTTGTTGAATCAGATGACTAATTTTAATAGTTTTGAACTGCTTTATTGTACTAGATGCTTTGGCAAGTACCAAGTTTTGAGAACACGTAAATCTGTATAATACTTAGTGTTGATAAAGTTTACAATAGTGAGATTAACTAAGTGTTAGCACAATATACAAATGCTAATTTTTTTAAATGCGAGTGTTGTGTTTACTGTTATGTGTATGAAAACATTGTTTATTACTTTATTCTTTTAATACAAGTTTTAGGACACTTATTTGCTGTATGAATGAGGATAGATTAAATTGGTTGTCATATGATTAACTTTCAGCGTGGGGTCGATTGTCAATAACTCGTCTAGTGTGCCCACCCCATCTACTCCCACATCTCCTGGGGGAAGTAAGCTTAGCCCTGGAAACATCTTTAAAAATTTCTTCAAGTGCGTACAATTCCCCCGTTTGGCTTTCCTACCTGCTGTTTGTTTTTTGTGTGTGGTTACTAATGTACATGCAAAATGTTGTGTGAATCATAGAGCAGCAGGTCTCAGCATTCATGTGAACAAATAAAATTGATGCAGATAATATCACATGAAACTGTAAAACAATAAATATCTAGGACTTGTAGGTTTAAAAATTACAAATGTTTTAACAGCTTGGTTTATATTACCCCAAATCAACTCTTCAGATAAGTCAGAATGGTTTAGTAATTCAGTTGAAAGATATGTTCAGATCATGAAAGTGAATATGCATGCATAATAAATTGTTCAGAGTTTGTTGGTAAGCATGCAAATTTTATGTGGATTTTCCTCTAAACTTTAGCATTGTATCATAAAAATAATATACCGGTATATATATATAATTGGTACACCTATAAACATGCTGAGATTTCATTTCTTTGAAACTATTTGCATAAAAAGTGGCCATTATTAAATATTTCCATTACCCACAAAAAAGTATGAATTGCATGGGTATTGGTAACAGTAATAGGATATGACTCAATGCAGCTGCATTCATGTGGTGGAAATTTAGGTTTTGAAATTGCCCAAGCTGTTTGAGGCAAGAGGTTGCTAAATTCTTGGACAGAAGTGCAAGAGCTGACTTTTTACTATTATTATTTATCAAAATATATTAGTACATCTGAGGTTCTCAGATTCTAATTGCATTAAATTTGTTTGGTATTTGTGTAGATAATTTTTTTGTGCAAGTTAGAACTTCAGTGTTATTCAGATTATATCAGAAGTGTAAGTAGATTGTCATTTTAGAGTTCTATATTAACTAGACAAGTTCGTACCTTGCTTCTTATAAATTTTCTTGTAAAGTTGAGCATTTGTACACCATCTTTGTTCATCAGGCCAATGTAGGCAAACATCTTCAAAGTTAATACTCCCTTCTATGGAGCGCACTGCTTACACACATCACTTGCCATCAGGGCAAATTAAAAAGTTAAAAATGTGTGAATAAATGATTTTAAAAGCTTGGTCATTGTGTGAATAAATGACTTTAAAAGTCTCAACAGTGAATGGGATTCACAGAAAAACACTAACAAATTCTGTTTATGTGAATCCCATTTAGTAGTTAAGTTTTTAAGTATATATTTTTAACATTTTAATGTTCTCTTATGGCGATGTGTGTAAACAACAGTTTGCATTACTTTGAAGGTGTTCAGCTGATAGCCTATGTTGACATGACAAAGCAAGGCAGTAGAAACTCTCAAAACAGTACAAGAATTTGTCAAAGGAGTAGGCCATAGTGTTGAATAAAGCCTAACAAAATCTCATTCTACTTGTAATTTCATGCTTTTGTCTGGAGTTGAAAGCATAGAACATATTTTATACAGAACAAAACTTTTAACAGAATTTGAAAGCACATGAATGAAAATATGTTACCATAATTACTCAAAAATCAAAAGACTCTTGATGTTCATGAATTGGTAAAGTTCCTACATGATGAATGCAGAATTGTATGGAGCGTAGCTTAAATCTGATAGTGATCCCAGCTTTTCGGTTAAGTAAATAGATAGAAAGAAATTTAATTTTTGTTTGAATAAGTTCAACAACAAAATGGGGCTGATTTTTGCCTTTAAGATAAGTAAAGTTTAAATACTGAAGTGGCAACTAACTGGTGTTGAGACCTATTGTTCATTGAATTGTGTGATGTTAAAAACAAAGCATGGTTGTACAGCTTCATAATTTCATTGCCTTCTTTTGATACAATCATTCCGCTTTACCATGACCCACAAGCGAAATGTGCACGGCTTACATAGACATTTTTGTAAGAAGCAAAGATCAGACATTAGTGTGTGGAAAGTATTTATTTGTAGGCTTGTTATGTTGTGGCACTGCTTCAGTGTTTTTTCCCATTTTTAACAAGTTTGAAATTTACCTATATGTGTACAGTTCTTTAAGCTTTGCAGTCTTAAATGTAAATTGTTTGTGGTGATTTTTCAGTAGGAAGTCAGTTGTACTTAAAAACAGTAAATATTTGGGACTGGCTGCAGTAATGAGTGTAAAATAGTAATAATGGATTATGTGAAAAGTTTAACAATTTATGTATTGTTTGTGATACTTAACTATAGTTATTGTTTGATTCATTGTTGTTGTTGCTTTCCTTGTGCTGCAGTGTACTTCTAGGCACTTCATCTGCACTCAGGTATTGACTGCCCCTGTATTTTAGTTTTTATATGACCTTTTTGTTTAGCAAGAATGGTGTGTTTTAATGATTACAGTTATCTTATCTGTTAAGTTCTTTTAGTACTTGTTTTAAGTCTGTTTACATTTAGTGCTACCAAATACTTACTGTTTTGTGTTTTGAACTATATGAAATAGTGTACACGGTTTACCAAACGCTGTCACTTTTGTCCAGCATTGTACAATCCACAGCAAAAAAGAACCAAAGATTGATATTTTGACAAAAACTTCACTAGGACATAATATTCAAAGTAGTGAAAAAAGATCTTACCTTACCCCTAGTGACATACACGCACTATCTGGGGACCTGTCAGTCGGGTATCATAGCAGTGTTCGGGAAAGAATGAGTGTACTAATACAGAAAAAATACCAATAGACTATATGAATAATTGATGTTGCCGTTCGAACAAATCTTACCGATAGTGCAATCGGAAAGTATGGAAGAAGTAGCATACGATTTAAGAATAATTGATGTTGCCGTTCGAACAAATCTTACCGATAGTGCAATCGGAAAGTATGGAAGAAGTAGCATACGATTTAAGAAAAGAGTCTTGAAAGTAAAAGTTAACGTTGTAATATTTATGGACACACATTTGGGATGTTTTTAGAAAGGAGCCTGAATTGTTTTATCAAAATTAGTCAACCCAGAATGGTGTGTGTCATTTCAAGGAGGACTGGTGTTTTTTTTNAAAATAACATCTCTACTAACATTTTTCAACCATTAAAAGTTTTATCTGCTCCTGTTTTTCTGTTTAAAACATAACCTTATTTCTACTGAACAAAATATGGCACTTAATGTTTCTTACAAAAAAATTACTATAAATATACTATAAGTACTGGTGCTGATTTTTCTACCGAAAACTACTGATTGTAACTAAAATCATTGTATCAGTTTAATTTTCTACTGATATCTTATTTTAAAATATAACACAAGAAATACTAGACCTGGAAAGGCAAAGTTTTGTAGTAGGTTAGGTTAGGTTATGTAGTACTTCAGTATAAGAAAAGGTGTGTTGTATTGGTAGAAACCAGTTAAGTTGAATGCTTTTTGGAGCCTAAGATTCCAACAGATTTGCAGCACCTTGTTTAAAATTACATATTTTAGAACAGTATGGAAATTTAATTGTTAAGAAACATTTTGAAATCAGTTTAACAAAGATTACAGATCCAACAACAACAAAAATCTTCAAACAATTTTGTTCCTTTGATTTGTGTTTTTCATTGTAGGGATGTGCACTTTGTAGTGGTCTTTCTGTATTGAGACCTGTAGTCTCACCAGCAACAAACAGCACTTACACTTTTAGCTAAATGTTTCACTCTGAAGAACTTGTAACAGTATGCTGGGTATTGAACTTAATGCATTAATATAACATCATAAGTTATTTCTGAATGTAGATGCATACAGTATACAAGAGGATTGAAAAATGAAGCTATTTTTCGTTTTAAAGGAATTGTCGCACATTTCTCAGAATAGAATTGTATCAATTTAAATGTGCAACATTTGATGCACCTTTACGTTGATTGTGTTGAGATGTACATGTAAGATAACATATCCAGTATTGGAAGTTACATTCAGCTGTACTGTTAAAAAAAATGTTGAAAAATAAATTATGAAGATATTTTAGATTTTGGACTAAATTTTTTCATTAAATGAATGTAGCACGGTTACAAGGACTGTCATTCTGCTTACAACTTATGGAGGCTCTTGTACAATAGATCCAGTCCATACAAATCAGCCAGTCTCCATGTAGTTATTGTCTATTGGTTCACATCTTACAGTGCTGACAAACATTATCACCTACCATTTCAAATTATTCAGTGTAATCTTGGGATATTTTAAATGCNATTATGAAAATCCATTCTAGAAGTAAAATTTGGATTCAAACCATACTTTTAAAATACATTGACAACACTTAAAAAAGTGTCATGCTGAATAAAAAAAAAACAATTTTCAGTAAAATCAAAGTTTGGAAAATATTGTTCAGTTAGTGCTGAATAACCATTTTAAAAATTGTGTTTAAATTCCAAACATATATTATAGCATAGGATGAGAATTGTAGTTTTTTCTTATTATGTCAAGAAATATAAAACTTAAAACACAATGTAACATTCCCAAACCAACCATGAACTGCAATGCAAACAATGGCTGTGAAAAATTAAGACTCAAATAAAGACTTCTCATTACCTTATCCCTCTGTTTTTTTAACTGCGTTTTGCAAAGTGTATATATTTAAATATTTGTTTTATTTTTTGGCCTTGAAGATTCATGGATATCTACTGTGTGCCTTATAATCTTTTATTTTTGAGATCCCAATGTCATTAGCATATTTATTAAGACCATTTAAACCTGTTGAACATCCTGTGTTACCCTACTAATCTACGATAAGACTCACTTAAATATGATGTCTTAAAAAGTTTGTAAGATAGGATAATGATATGGAGTTCCATAGCCAAAGGTTTTAAGACATTGGAGGTATCAACAACACAATTAAAGTGAAATGTCACCTGTAAATTCTTTTTTCCTGTATTAAATAAACTTAAATGAGATTTACTGTTTTTTCTATGTGATTTTAAGTGCTTTTTTCCTGAACATCCACCACTGCAGTCAAATACTAAATTCTCATTCTGTTTGAACTCTTAGGGAAACATACGTGTTTCATGTTGAACCAGTGTAGAATTGAACAGCGTAGTCAAACATGTTCAACCTTGCATACACAATTATTAAGACATATTAAGGTGTGTTGGTACTCGGCTCTTAATCTAAACCATTTTATTCAACCAACAGGTCCTTTGTACCACCTGTTCGAGACGAGGAGTCTGAAACTCAGAGGAAGGCCCACGCAAAACGTGTTAGAGAAACCAGACGCTCGACACAAGGTGTCACGTTAGAAGAACTTAAATCGGCAGAACAGCTTGTGAAAAAGAAACAGCAGCAACAATTACAGCAAGCAACACAGCAGTTACAACAAAAAGAACAGGTAAGGTTGTTATATTCTTAGGTTAGTTTAAGTCTGCATGCTCAGTGAAACCTGTTTGGCAATGTACTTTAATATTAGTGCACAGCATAGTGCTTTTTGGTTCATCTTTTGGCTGAAATTTCCACAGCTGGAAGTGTGTAATTCAACCAAAGTATTTAACTTAATGTTCACAGTTTGAAGTCTGCTTTTCTTGAGAATTACTACAGTGCTGCAAAGCTTAATAGTGCTTTCTTAAAAATCATTGCAAGTTCCAGGTGAATTACTGCATCTTTATGTGTATGTTTAACTCGTGGCTGTGCACTTGCACGCAATTTCTTTGTTTTTGCTCAAAAAACACCGAATGCTGTTTTGCAGTTTTGTGTTTTCCTCCATATTTTTCATCCTTAATCAGATATCTGCAGATTTCACTTACACAAAGCAGTATTTTAAAGTGGACCATATGTATTGGAACTGAAAAGCAAAAGGGCAAAAAATATGCTCTCGGGGAAACTATGTTAAAAAAATTTTGGCTGTTCCTTCCGAACAAGCCAGATATAGAAATATGTTTTCAATGAGTGTAACATGTATGTGTAAATTGCAAGTCTACAAGTGAATCTTGAAGTTTATGAACAGTGAGTGAATGAAATGTAAAGGATTCTCCATGGCCTGGACAAGCACATTGTCATGACACCAGACATAATTGTAGCAGTTCATGAACTCGTACAATCTTCATTAATCATAATGAGTATTGTTGGTCGTCCTTAAATGACCAATCAGATTTCGATAGGACGTTAAACACCACATGATCACCCTCACTACGAACTCGCACAAGAAAATCGCCACATTACAATCAGTGAAATTGCCACGGAGTTAAAGTTTAATAATGGCTTTGCACACCCACCATTACAAAGGAGCTGCAACAGANGAACCTTCGACCCACCACTAACAAAAAGTTCCTTTGTAAAATTTTAAAATTTGAACCCGGGTTCGCAAAAGTTCGCGAATCCGAACCGAACTTACCAGGCATTATCATGTTGTAGTCATACAATCAGATGAAAATAAACTAGTGGTGGGTCGAAGGTTCGTCTGTCGAACCTAAAGGGTTCGGTTCGACAGACGAACCTTCGACCCACCACTAGTTTATTTTCATCTAATTGTATGACTACAACATAATGCCCGCTCTCCCATGGCTCGTTAAATTTTGGATTTAATTCATAATTTGAAATTTGAGGCGTTATTCCATCACCCATATTCTCTTGACTTAGCATCAATCAATTAATCAATTATAATTTGTTTTTCTCTCACTGAAAGATATTCTATGAAGATATCGATTCACATTCAACAAAAAAGTAAGCAACCATAAGATTTCTTGATATTGGAAATCCACGCATTACCCACACATTTAAGAAGAGTGTGTGGAATGTGGTGGTGACTTCTGTGAAGATTAACATGATTATTTTCCCTCAGTTGCAATAATTGTATTATTTTATTTATTATTAGTATTTGAATAACATTTCAAATTCCTGCTTATTAATTTGTATTGTACATTATCGAGTCTGATATCCAAGTGACGGTCTTTACATTGGTGCTAGGATTGCCAAATGGAACCAGTTATGTTGTATTTTATCACAATATTTTTGTCTTTTGCATAACTTTTCTTTATGTTGAAATATTGATGTATTCACTAGGAATAAAAGGCCTCTTTTTCTTAAAAGTTTCTGATTTCATGGTTTTACTTAGGAATAAGTAATCAGGGTGGCCGTTCAACCAGGAAAACCGGAAATAGTTAGGAAATTTATCTTCTCTGGGGAAAATTCTTGGAAAAGTCAGGGAAATTAATATTAATTCTGGAATTTTTGCTTTTGTGTTTTCACGGCGGTGAATGTTACGCTTATTGTCGGGCGTTATCTTTATTAAATTTACAGGAATACAAGCCTTTTTTTCTGTCTCCAAACAAAAACTGGTTGTCAAGAGAACGTAAACAAAAGGTGGGTTCTTCGCAGTGTGCGGGTAGGTGGGAAGAACATGCGGGAGGGTGTATTCTCACTGACCTGAATGGATTACCAGTTCAACTTGCTGAGAAATCACGAGAAGGGCAAATTTATTTTTGGAATTGAGAAAACAAGGTGTTGAGGGCAACTCTTATCTTCGCATGCATCGTAAATAATCCTTTCCCCAAGCAAATTTTGAAAGGAAAGGTTTTAGTATTGAAAGCACACGGGAAACAGGTTGACAAATGAAATGAGGAATTTAAAACCACGAGAGGAATAAATGATGGCAAGGCAAGATAATCGGATTGTGCGCGTAAAATTGTTCTCCTAATTTATCGTATTCCACTTTTCTCTGCCCTTTCTTAAATATTTTGGTTTGTGTGTGTGTGTGTGTATTTTTAAACTATCTGAGCTTCTCTTTATTCTCCTATTTTCATAGTTTCACTTTCTTCCCATACCTTTTCTCACACCTGTCACCCCTTCGTCTTTATTTCTTTCCTGTTCCCTCTCCTATCTTTCGTCTACTTATGTGTTCCTATCCCAACTCCTGTTTTTATTAGTTTCCCATTTTGCAACATTTAATCTTTCACACCTCATCTTTCTTTGTTACAGTTTCTCCTATATTTCATCATGCCACCTCTTTCTCCATTTCTTTATTCCTACTGTCACCATTTCTTCTGNACTGTATATCATTCCCTCTTTTGAAATTAATTTCTCTTCGTCTATCTTTTCTTTCCCATCTGCCTCTTCTGCATTTTCCTTTCCCCTTCTTACCCCCATTTCTTCACTTTTTTTTCTTGACCCTGCCTGTGTATATTTCTCATTCACATTTTCTTTGTTCTCCTCTTTGATTTATCTCCTCCATCTGTGCCTTCCATTTCTTTCTCCTTACTCTCTTTGGTGTACTTGGATGATGTTCCACAAGGTTGCCAGAGAATAATTTCATCAAGAGTCCAGTGTTGAGGTGTAATGTCTCATAACTTCAGGAATGCAGGAGTTGTTCTAAACTAAAATGAAATTATTTTTTTATAAAATATTTGTAGATTAATGAACAAGGCAACAGTGTGTTGCCTTTCTCGTCTCTGTCCTTACTACTTTTTTTTTGTCTGTTTCAGTGTTCTTTCATCCATTCTACAAAGACCAATGTTCCGTTCTCAGGTGTCCAATCAAATAGTTTCATTTGTTTAGATTTGAGAGAACTGAATNTTTGTCAATTGCAGTTTGAAGAGTTAAAACAATACTACCTTACTGTTGTAAAACTATCTCTTCATCATTAAAAGTGTAATCTATATAGCTCCTCCCTTAAGTTTCAGTTGTTCCTTCTGCAGCTACTTTTTAAAATAGGGTAACATAATTCTCCCTCGACGTAATGTCTGACAATACACAGCTGCAGTGATCGTAGTCCCCGGCTCCATAAAACCCACAAGCAACATACCTTTTTGGTCCCCAAAAACGGTAGTCATGATCTTCCTGTTGCTGAACGTTTGTTTAAATTTTTTGAGTTTGTTCAGGGAGTTTGTGTGCATCCACTGTTGCGATTGTTTCGTTTCTTGATTGTCATAACGAATCCAAGTTTCATCTCCTGTCACGATTGATTTCAAAAACTCTTCCCCCTCATCGTTATAACGTGTGAGAAAGGTTAAGGCTGATGCCATTCGCCGTATTTTGTGGTTCTTAGACAGCATTTTGGGAACCCATCGGGCACAACGTTTTCGGTAGCCTAGGTGTTCCGTTACAATCGTATACAGAGATGACCTTGAAATTTCAGGAAAATCCACACAACTCTCCAATGGTAAACCTCAGTCTCTCTCGAACCACTTGGTCAACTCGCTGAACAATGTCTTCACTAGCGACAGACTTGCATTCTTGTCCACCTTCATCATGAACGTCAGTTTGACCATCTTTAAATTTTCTACGCCACTCGCACGACACCATCACTCGTAAAGTTTTCACCGTATAGTCGGCTCATTCTGCGATGAATTTCTGCTACGCTATCCCTTTTGCTTGGAGAAAACGACTGACGCTGTGCAACTTGCAATTGGCAGGAGAATCAATCATGGTGGTCATATTAACGGGATTGCAGCTCAGCTCTAACTGATGTGTTGGACTTGGCAGAGGTTTTGGTGGGGGAGCTGCGCAGTCGCGCAGTGCGCAGGTCTGCCTCCTCTCATTTGGCAGGCTACTTAGCTGCGCGATCGGAGGTTGAAAAAAAAATAGCCCTCGTAAATTGAGTAGACTTTAGAAGATTTGTTCTTTAGCAACTTAAAGGTATATCAGCCATATTGTTCATTAAGTATAGCAGAAAATACTGTGGAAAAACTCAGTATTTAGCTTTCTATGCACTCCCTTATTTTGTTATGGTGATAGCTTTTCACAACTTTGTATTTGGACTTTAAAATATATTTTCTATAGACAGATTTGGCACCATAATCAGTGCTTTTCCTGTTTCAACACTTACTACATACATTTTTAAATTTTTCCAATTCTTTACTTAAACTGCTGATTAGGGGTGTACCGATATAGGAAAAAAGCCGATATTACCGATAGC
>KZ869122.1:65465-75730 GCA_003456935.1 Machilis hrabei | reverse complement strand
GTATACTGTATATATATATATATACACAGGGTGAAGTTAAACTTCGTCAAAAAAAATCGTGGTAGGGTCGGAGACACGAATCTCGTTGAAAATATCTAATGAACATATGGCCTAGGAGGCACTGTTTTAGAGTAATTAACCCTTTTTTTATAGCTAATCAGAGTCGAGAGCGCGATAGTGTATACGTAATGGGACGGGGACAGCCAAGCTCTGTTGCCACACGTCACTACGCTTTGGTGTTTGGCCAGTGCTCCGGCCAAGAAACAGCGCGCCGGAGCAAGGTCCAAACAACGAAGCGTGGCAACAGCGTTTGGGTGTCTCCGCCCCATTACTATCGCGCTCTCGACTATGATTAGCTATAAAAAAAGGGTTAATTACTCTAAAACGGTGCCTCCTAGGCCATATGTTCATTAGATATTTTCAACGAGCTTCGTGTCTCCGACCCCTCCCCCACACGATTTTTTTTCACGAAGTTTACATTCACCCTCTATAGGGTTCCGTCATAAAAAAACTAGATTACGACATTCAAAATGTTTAGTCTAAAAACTGTAATATGGTGACAAAACTGTTCCGTTATAATATCGTAGCACTTTGAACAAAAGATATAAAAAAGTTCACGCATCTCAAACTATTGATCCAAATTAAATCTATGCAGAAATAGCAACAAATTAGATAAAGTTTTGGTGGTTTGACTAATTGTAAACAGATTTTAAAAATAGCTGATCGAATTATTGTATTCCCTATAGTTAAATTAACGTGTTCGTTATTGTATTACATGAATAGTTATTAATGGAAAATATAATATTTTTACGTTTAAATTTACCGTGAGCAAGAAATGGTCGATGTCACAGTATATGAACATTATTGAAAGTATCCTAACATTCAACCTCTAAAATAGTGACCCTCTATAGTAAAATATAAACCCCCGCTTACAATCCAGTCGTTGAAAAGGCAGCACATAAAATTGTTCATTAAAAAAAACACGAATTTGATAAACATAAGTGTTTTCAACCTACCTTTCCATTTCGCTCCGTTCTTTTACGTACTAAAATCGTCCATTACCTTAAGAGCATTAACACCTTTTCGACATTCAGAGGACCTTTGAAAACTAAAACATATCTCAAGGGAGTCACATAATTTGCATCAAAGATTATTCACACCGAATTTACTAAAAAAATAGGTTACAAAAATTGTGTCGTATAACAGTTTTGACAAACAGTAGCTATTTTAAAAATAAAAATAACAAATGGCCGACATCGTCCAAACTTAACATTTCCGCACAATTTATAGTAAGGATAATTAACTAACATTTCCATAAAAATCGGTCATATGATAAATTTAGTGGAATTCTAATATTTCCAAGAAAGAAAAAAAAATTACCACCACAGTCGTAACTTAAGTTGTGAACTCTTATTACAAAAGTTGGCCTTAGTTCCAAGCTTTTATTAAATCGGTTGAACGAAAGCGGAGTTGTTACATGGTAGCCTAGTAGAATAAATATGGCTAGGATTATGTTTTCAACGTCGCACGCAATCATATATTTAATTTAATAACTCCACCTATCATTAGTTATAAGTCCTCAAACGCTTTCCTTTCAATATTTATTCTTTATACGGTCTGTATTTTGTGACAAAACGCAAGAAGATAATTCAAAATACAAACACGTCTAAATGAGTAGATAACACAAGCACCTGAAGCCCAATTGAAGTTGTAGTTCTTTCTGAAACAGTTCGTTCTCTTAAATGTCTCGTACTCTCATTCCGTGAATGTTATACACACGTACGCATTAAAACAATGTCGGTTGGAAGTAAGTCTGTTGGCACAATGTCCCTTGGCAGTAAGTCTGTTGGCACAATGTCCCTTGGCAGTAAATATGTTGGCACAATGTCCCTTGGCAGTAAATCTGTTGGCACAATGTCCCTTGACACAGTTTCCTCCGCGGAGGAAGGAAATTGACACAATGTCCATTGTCACAGTTTCTAACATGAAAAAGGTGGTATTGGCACAGTGTCCCTTTTTACGGTTTTCGGACTGTTTGGAACAATGTCCATATGCACAGTGTCCCCCATACCTCAAGTAGCCTGTGGTGTGTTCTTTGTTTCGAACGCTTATCGAAGGTATGCCAGTTTTAACGCCGCTCCGGTAAAACGTCTAAGATCATAACTTAATGTAGAGTTCCATAAAGGCAGGCTCGTAGGATAACCCTTGATATTAGGGCTATGAGTTGGCATTTACACCCAAGACCTCCCGACCAGAAGGCGAGTGCACAAACTTTAAGCCAACATGTCGGTATCTTAAATGGTCACCTAAAACTACATTGTAAAAGAAATGGCACAATTAAAAATATTCTAATAAGTATGTGAAAATATCCTGTGTATGAATGAAGGTAAACAGAATCAAATACACTTCAAACTCCATGCAAAAGAGTTTATTTTCCCGCAGAAAATAATCGTGCATAAGGTGACATGGCAAATATGCAGGCAACACAAGCCGAGGCCATTCAGTGCCAAGCGCCTCTAGGACGTGTCATATCTTTGATCTCTCGTAACTTTTCCAATATCGTGTAGTTCCATTCTTTCATTGAATGGAGCAAAACAGAATGAAATAAAAATATGTGACGCAATGCATCACTGGTTTACCAACAGCTAAACAAATGAAGCCACTTTATGACTACTTCCATACCTAATCAGAGAGGGCGTGGGTGCCAGTTATATGTTTACACTNACATATATATAACTTACAGAAGCAAAGTGCACTCGATTCTAACAGTTTTCTGATTTGGAATAAAACATTTTCACACACTTATACAGAAAATGTTTTGAACGTAAATCTCCATATATTGTACTCCTTTTTTAACGGACGGATTTTCCCCCTATAAATTGTTATAGGAAACCTCTTAATAACGAACGTGGAAACTGAACGCGAATCATTTTGTACAAATTCTTCCCCACTGCCTACAAATACAAGACCAAATGTTGGTTATCGTTTCTAATAAATCTTTTAATTTGACCTTTTCACTACTTTTTCAATATTTTAGTTTTCGTACAAAGAATGGTAGAGGAGATGGAAGCAAGAAGTCTTCTGTATTACAGTTGTCCTTCAATATATTTGGAATTTATGCAGTGTAGAGCATCAAATAATGGAGTGGGGTTTCGTATTTAACGGGACCTGCTAAAGTTGATTTCTTTTTATCTTGTTTGTGCCGTATCTTCTTCCCCGACTCGTTTTCAGCAAATATAGGAAGTGGAAATTTATTTGGAGATCCAAGAAATAAACTAAAAATATAAAAATTATCAGTCAAGTGTAGGCTTTGGGATATAGTTAGAGGACTGTTTAGTGAATGCTTTCTCATGTCTATCCATAATAAATGTTCCTTCCTCCAAACAGCGGATATCTCTCAATAACATACTTTTTATTCACCAGTGATGTCCGTTATATGGAGATTTCACTGAAATGCTTTCTAAACTCTTACCATTAAAGGAAGCTCTGATTACTAGTCAATTTATACAGTATTTGAGTGTATATGGATTTTAATCCTCCAGGGAATAATTTCCTATTTAATTTAATTTTTTGCTTAGTGTTCCTCGTTAATAATTTGTAATTTTTGTAAACATTTACTACCTTTTTATTTGTACGTGTATACTGTAATAACTAACATGATTTGGACATTTACATGTAAAACAACATATCAAATCACAAGCAATTTTTATTGACTTTTTATTATTATTATGAACTCTTTTTGGAAACAATTAATATATTTCTATTTTTAAAAGCACCACAACACCGCCGATGTTAACATGTTGATTACCAAACTTATGAAGTATTTTATTTACTTTTTTTTTTCATATTAACTAGGCTTTGTTAATCTTTAATGACTTCTGTAAATTGATCGGTATTTAAGTGTTGTATTTTAATTTATTTAACTTTATTTACTTTAATGATTTTGTAGTGGTAAATCCAGAATATGTTGTAACCTGTTTTCACAAAACGTACATTACACGGATACGTTTCGTGCAGTATATTACGTGATGCCATTCTTGCGTTCGAATTGCTGCTTTTTATGCGGGTTATTGAGTTGAACACTAATTTCGTTACAATAATAGTTTCACTAAGTTTTTAGCAGTTTCTAGGCCTTACAAAAAGTAACGTCTTTATCTTAATATATCCCAATGGCTGAGGTAGTATTATTTTCAATGGTGATCGTGTCCAGCAGTTCCATGGCCCACTGAGACACTGGAATGCAAACTCAGCTGCACAGTAAGTGCTACATGCCCTGGAGCATTGCTATTTTCGGACGTGGCTGAGCTAGTAGTTCTCTCACTCAGTGGTGTTTGTATCTAGAAATTACGCGGTTCACGGATGCTATTACTTGCACTAGCGTCGGCAGAATACAAGTCAAGGGGGTGAAAATTTAGTATATTCTGACAATATGCATTTGAAGGTGTGTATTAATAAGAGATAGAAGACATTAAGACATTAACTTTGAACTCAGAATCAAGGTTCAGATACGTTAAATACATTTTTATCGANCAGCTATCTAAACAAATTGTTTTTCTGAATAAATAACAAATTTCCTTAACTCCAGGGGGGGGGGGAAAGTGCCCCCTCTTGCCCCTACCTGCCGACGCCCTTGATTACTTGCCAGTGGAGCGAGTTCTCTGGAAAGAACTGCTCCACAGTATGTGCCTCGTAGCTTTGGAATCGTCGTGTTGGAAATGTCAGGGCTCGCGCATGATGTCACTGCTGTGGAATGAGACCAATAAGGGACTGCATGACATCAAAAACATCCCCCAGTATCCAAACACTATCTTACTGTATCTACTAGTGCTGGACAATTTTAAACTTGATTTGTTTGATCATGATTCGTTAGAAATATCATGCAATATTATAGTAGTATTTAAGCTGATTACAGAAAGAAAATTTCAGGTAGGCTGAACGGCCTTTGTCGAAACTGGAAATGATATTTTATCCTTCATCAACACATGATACGTACGGACCATTTTTTTCCTTTAGAAATATACGAATGGCCTACTTTTGTACTGACCAATTAGATTAGTTAGGCTTTTACGTTCTACGAAATTAGCAGTGTAGCGTACACGTAAAATACTATAAAAAAGCTAAACTTATGTCAGAGAGGTCCAAGGGAGGCTTGTCACGAAAGCCTTTGGGTGTTACGCTGAAATTGTCTTAAAATGATCCATCAAAACTGAACTGTGTGCAAGATGTTCTAAGATATAGAACTTCCATTAAATTATATCACCCGTTATGGCTAAAGAACTGTCGATATTACATTATTCTCATACCATACGAAAATGATCCAAGTACTTCTTTAATAATATTTCTTACTGGTATTTGAATGTTAAAGTAATAATTTTTGTGTAAGTGATTACATTTAGAAACGTATAACACTAACAATGTAATAGTACTTTTCTGAGAATAATCCTCAGTGTTTATTGACATATGAAATGAATGAACCAAAGCAAATTTCCCATAAAAATTGCCATAAATCTATTAGAAAAGTTCATTAATTCGAGGAGTATTGAGTCGATAAAGTCATGTATGTGTGCATTCATATGCCTCTAAATCCACCAAATCCACTTGAATTGTCCGCTTGTTTTTCTAACTGATTTCCGTTGTTTGTTCCTGTCGATGCCACACAACTCTCTGGGTTAAGTGTTTTGGTAGGAGAGAGAGTGCAAGTTCCTGGGTAGTTCGAGAATCCGAATTTAATTAATCAGAATGAGCCCGGCCCATTTCCCTCGATCCCTCTAGTGGACGGAGAGAACACGGGAATGAACCAAGTTCATTAGAAACCTCTTCTTCCCTAACACCCTTTCCCTATTACTCCCAGAACTGGAATTCAGGACATCGAATTATACGCACGTATGCTATTAAAATTCATGACTTTTTCATCTGGAAGCCATTTAATAAATAAAGTAAGATGAAGTTACATTCGGTTTTGGATATCGCAGAAGTGACTTACGAAAAATGCAATACGTGCTTTCAGTATAATTTGCTTGTATTAATCCTTGGTATAACGTGTTATACAAATTGCACACAGCAATTGCAAAGAGGCTGAGTATACTTACCAGTATGACTTCGGAAGGCAAATTTTCGTCTACAGTGTTTTGCACAAGCAAATACCAATGAACACCTTAATTGATTGGGTTATACCAATTTGCACTACACATGGTGTCACCTAACTTTGGCACCTCTAATAAATATATAATTATTTTCTAATAAAAAAAAGTGTTGAGGCAATCGTTGCAAAATGTCAAGAAGGTTACACACTTGTTTTTCTGAATTATATTTATATGAGGATCGTTTAGAATGCAAGGGCTGATCGGACAATACAAATAGTAATAACTAAATCAATATTTTATAATAGTCAAAACTAACTACTCCAAAAGCTTACGTTTTTTCGCAGTCATCTCGGAATTGAAGCATTTATCTGAGTTATTTTGATATATACTGAGTAACTCACGTATAATATTCATCACCCTTGCTTTAGCAAAACTAGTAATGCTTGATAGTACTCTAGCTGACTGTATGTAAATTTTGTATACAAAATTTGCTAATTACGGTGACAGTCCTAAATGGGAAATTATACTATAAATTGCATACATTTTGAATAAATAGCTTCCAAGAAACAAAAGTATGAATCTGATTGTGTAGAACTTCACATGAAGGTATGAACGTAGGCATCTTCGTGGGGTATCGTTAAAAGTGGAGTCCGATCGATAAGTGTTCGATTTTTAAGGTACCCATCACCATGTACGTATTTTTCTCACTCATAATGATAATAAATTTATAAAATACTTTCATATGTTAATTTTTGTTTGCAGCTTGTGTGTGTTGTTCCCCTGAAATCTTTACAAATACGTGTATTTTTCTTCTTTTTTTTTAGTGTTAGTGCCCCGGGAACCGCCTGTAGGCATTACTTCCGGGGTGTTACAACTAACGTTTATGGCCATTTTTTATTCCGACATTACGTGCACACATTTAAGACAACACAAGTGAGTGCTCGGACGTATGCCAACACAAGTGCACACACTTAGGACAGCACAAGCAAGACACCCATGCCCTAGCCAGGAATCGAACCTGGGACCTCCGGCGTGCAATGCCACGGGACTAACCACTAGGCTACCGGGGCCGACAACAAATACGTGTAATATACTGTTTCTATTAGTCACGGTGATAATTAAAAAAGCACTACACAGCAGTAACTTCGTTTAGCGTAAGAGTGAGTTTAGTACTGAGTGATGAAGCCTTCTTTTTATAAATAAGTACCTCTTATTTAAAATTTTAATTCAGTATTTCACGTTGGTTTATTAACACTAGGGAAATAATTATTCAANGAAGAAATACTAGAGAAATTTAAAAAAAAAATGTTGGAAGGCTGAGGAAAAGATGGAATAAAGGAAGGAAGGACAAAGCAGGGAAGGAAAAAGTACGAAAAGAAAGAGGAAAGGAGGATGGGAAGAATGGGAGGAATGAGAAATGGAAGAATGAAAGATTTACGGAAATGGGAAAATAATAGTATTCCAATGTTCGTAGAATAACATCAATAGGATACAATTTATTAAAGTTTGAAAAGCATATTGTTTTAATAATTTTACATGGAATATTTTCTATTTTTAATTTTACTGTGGCACTTCTTTACTCTTTTCATTATAATTCACAAACAAGTTTCTAGTGTAAAATTTCATTCAACATATATTATACGTTTCACAAGGATATTCTTCCATTAAACACAAAATATACTTTAAAAGACCTTATATAATACCGCACACAGTAAAAGCACACATGACGCAATTTACAGCCCGTCAATAAAACTCTGTTCGTATCATCACGTAGCATGAGGCAGAATTCCATTTAGGGAACCTCTAACTTTAAACGTAACTAAAAACTCGCCTATATCAAGATTCGGTTGAACAAAAATAGAAATGAAAGTTTATGAAAATGGAACGGATGGAGAGGACAGCTTCTATTCACCAGCCGTCTGTTCATTATTGCGTCATAACGAGAGACTCACTCTCCTTCTTTCATTTCATTCCATTTTCTTTTATCCTTTTTTACTATTTTCTTCTTCCCCCTTTGTCTTTCCTTCTTACGTATCATCAGCGTCCATAACTTTCATTCTTTTCTTCGCGGGGGATCGTGTACAAAATACGACCGCCCACTAACCCTCATAAAACGCAATTTCCATTTTTTTTTTGGTACGATACGAAGAACCGAAATAAATTTTAATAAAGGCTTTCATTCGTTCACGCTTTTCTGCGCGGTTCAAACATTCGAATCAAATTTGCGTATTTTCTCGGTTGGTTAAGAGTAGTTGGCCTGTGAAATTTTGAAAACAAAGGGCTTCTCAAACTTTGATGTTCATGGAAAGTTGAGGAACTACATTAATGCACTGAAAAGACTTATTTACGGTTACCTCCTTACATTACTGCCTAACACATACGTAACAGTAGATAATACATGTTGGTAAATAGATGGAAATTATTGCTTGCTGAATTTTCCGGTATTTTGATCAAGCAATTTGTTTCTAGATGTTTTTGACAAAGACTCGTTAATTTCTATACTACAAAGGATATTCGGAAAGAAAAGATAGAAAGTCCAGAAGATATTTCTAAACCATTTCATTTTATTTTGAGATATATCTATTTATTTTTTGACATAGCCACAATGGATCTCAATGCGTTTGATGAGCTGGGAACGAGTTTCTTGACGCCGACGTAGAAGTCTCCCGGCTACACTCATAACCACGTCTTCCCCGCGTCGTGGACCTAACCATCGTCATCAAACTTCTTTCCAGAGATATTTCTTCAACTTCGGAAACAAATGATAATCGCTTGGTATGAGATCTGGGCTGTACGATGGATGTTTCAAAAATTCCCACTTGAATGTCTGCAATAACTCCTGCGTGACGCGAGCAGTGTGTGGACGGGTGTTAGGGCCTATCATTCAGTAGGCAGACTTCTTGCGTCAGCATCCCTCGCCGTTTGTTTTGTATCGTCCGACGCAATTTTTTCAGTTTCAAAATAAGCAGCAGCATTTATGGTGTCTGCTCCAGCCAGAAAGTCGACAATAAGTGGCCCCTTGCTGTCCCAGAAGACTGTTGCCATGATTTTTTGCCTTCAACTTTCTTCATCATAAACGTTACTTTTCCCCGCTTTAAATTCACGACACCATTTTGTCACGTTTTGACTGTTCATAAAGTCTTCACCATAAGCAGAATCAAGTTGCCGATGAATTTCAGCAGCAGCTTGTCCTTTCACTCAAAGAAATCGAATCATTGAATGAACTTTGCACTTGGCGCGATTAGGAATTGACACGGACATTTTAAACGCACACTGCAAGCACAAAAGTGATGCGACAGAAGTGAGATGACCTCTGTCACGTTACGCGGACCGTAATAGACGCAGCAGTGTTGCCAACAGTGTAAAAATAATGTATCTCTGATTTCTACTGGCCTACTTTCCGAATACGCCTCGTATTTAGTTGAATATTATCCAAAGTCTTGTCTCGCCATCAGGCATCTTGAAATCCTGCTGATAAATATTTGATAATGATATGTGGTGTTTTACATCGTATCGCAACACAATGGGTCATCTAACGATGATGATCTAGAGCTCAGTACGCTAGCCACCAGACCAGACAGGTCGGCGATAAATCCATTAAAATTTATCTACGGTTCTGAGATTCGAANCCACGACCTCACAAGGTAGCCGAGTGGATTACGTAGTCTACATCGGATTCTGAGATCGTGGATTCGAATCTCAGAACAGGAGAGCATTATCAAAGAATTATCAGCAGCGAGTTCAAGATGCATGATGATGAGAGTAGAGATATATTACGAAACGTAGTATGTATAGCTAATCAGAGAATGGATAATGTCTAACTAAGAAGTACAAAAATGTCTAGTAGTAATTAAATACTCTATTCACAGAAAGTTTTCTCAAAATATGTGCTGTATTTCAGAATCCTTTCTTTTTTAATATAAACAAAACAACAAATAAAAATGTTTAGCTTACAGTGGAAAACAGGATTCGTTATAAAAAACTGTGCTTGCAAATACTTCATGTTTAGGTTAATTAGGTTAGGTGAGGTGAGGTAAGGTGATTATTAAAGATAATAAAATTGAAATCACTACTTCATTGTGGATTCTGTGCATGTGCAGAAGTCGCGATCGCTTTTGATCTACAGGTTGGTGTGAAAAAACACCGTGAGCACTAAAAGTGTAAATAACACTACGAAAATTA
>KZ869122.1:38483-51191 GCA_003456935.1 Machilis hrabei | reverse complement strand
TAAACTGTAGCATTTTTCAGATGTCATTAACTTTCTTTTTTAAAAATTAAACACTACCTGTAATTGTATAATGAAAGTGGTTAAAATTAATTTGAAGTTAAATATATAAAAACAGATTCGTCTAACCTTCACGTTATTAACTTGAAGTTTGTGGTGTGAGATTAAACAGAAAACAATGTAAACACAAAACGAAATAAAAAATCGACAATCGGCTTAAAAACAACAAATATGGTGGAAAGAGCCGAGGCACGCTGAAAGACGGTTCTCTCCTACTTCGCTTTCATAAAAGCTCTCCAGTCCCTTGGACAACGCTTCACCTAATCTTTTGACCCTTTTTGAAGTCAAATTAAACTCCCTACACCAACTTTTCCACAAGATTGCTCAGTTCAAAGTGTAACATGTTTTTACAAAGCCGTTCACCATGACACCTCCACGCAATCTCTCTGCAGCACTCCAAGCCACACTGCGGAACGCGGAACTAAAGACTCCACTTCTTGATACCTTAGTAATCAAATGTGAGTTAGGCTTAACAAATAATCCAACAATGGAAAGTTAATAAATAGATTATGACATAGTCACAGAAAACATAACTCTTTCGCTCTTTCAAGGAAATTACACTCATTACAACACCAAAGAGACTTACACTAAATTTAAACTAAGAAAATATAACATTTTCTAAAATTAGATTAAACCGATATCTCGTGTTACAAATCGGCTTAACAACAAAAAACACGGTTGAAAGGGCCCTTGTAAAGAGCCGAGGCACGCTGAAAGACAGTGCACACGGTGGAAGACAATGCGTACGGTTTCCATAGCAATGGAAATCCAAAATGGCGGACATAAAAAAATTAAAGAATTAAATCAGATATTTTGAGCCAAAATAAACATTTTTTTCTCTATGACTTTTTGTGATGTCGCGTGACAAAAAAAAATAATTCCGGATTTTCAATCTTTTTCTGTAGGTTTCATACTAAGTTGAACAACTTTTGAATTTAACATTTTTCTTTACCTCTTCTGCATCATGGCTAGAATTATCGTCAGTCAGTCACTCACTTACAATCAATTATATATATTAGATAATTCAAATGGCAGAATGCAGAACTACTTAAAAAGTGCATATAAGGCTATTGGGTTACGTTAGGATAAATAAAATAATATAGGCATGCCACAGTATGTAGAAGTTGTAAAAGAAGGACAGATGTTGTGTAAAAATAGTGTTGGTGTTTCAAAAGGCTACATAGATCTATAGGGATATGGTAGGTGTTGTATAGGAATCGATTTTTAAGATTACGTGGATATGGCAGAATGGTAGGTTTGTATGAATTAGGTACGTGTTGTATAGAAACAAGAGAGATGCTGTGAAGAGGTACGGACAGAATTATTTAAGACTCCACGGCCATGACAGCGAAGGTCTAAAAGACAGTCCATCCACGTAACTACAACACTCAAGATGTTGGAATTTGCTATTCATTATATACAGCTATTTGTGGGGCTCTTTTACACTGAACACTTATCGAAAGAACACCACTTTAATGTTCCGGCATACAGGTACGATTATACCTTAATGTGGCATGCTTCACTGTTAGACTCGTTGGGCAACCTTGAATAGGGTGATGTCTGATTATGCGACCAGTCAAACAAAACGTGTGCTTTGGTAGATGCATTGTACGTTGAAATAGTTCCTCGATTCAACGTGCACATTTCTTTCGGTATTAGTTTGTAAGTGTCAAGTGACTTGTAGGACATTTTGATGTAGTTTATATCGGCGTCAGATATTATTGCCTATCTAGTCACCTTGTCCTGCTACATGAAAAAGATAACAGAATAACGTTATCCGTAGCTTTATTTTCTATTATATTGTAATGCTTGTCTATAGGATATACAAGCCTTTCATTTTCTTCGGTTGTGAAATGTTGAGGCCGAATACATTTAACAGAACCTTTCGTTATTTTTTTTCCGAATTACGTATCACTTTACGGGCTATCAATGACTTACAATAATTATTTTATATTTGAAAATTTAGAGCAAATGTAGCTTGCTCTTAATACAAGATAACGCCTTCACAACCGCTAAAGCAATGTAGCTGGGTCTTCAACGTGCCCGTAAATCTCGTACAGAGATATATATATAACATTATAAGGTGTTATGTTTAGTAAAGAGATCAAATGTATCAAAATAGCCGAACATTTTCAAACAATTTCAATGGCTATGCTTTTCGTTTTCTGCTTCAGATGAGTTAACCATCTCCAAGAACAGTCTGACATCTAGATATGAACGTGAAGTTCAAAACATTTTCTTCCACATTGTGAAACCAGGCTACCGTGTTCACTCCAGACTATTATCAAATAGCAACTGGCTTCCGTCACTCCAACTGCCTAACATACAATAATTCAATTTCATGCCCCACAACTTTTTTAAACAAGTATTTCCTTTTTCTGCATGGCTGTCGAGTCACAAGAGCCAAACCGAAAAATGGCTGTCATTTTCCAAGATGGTGGGTGTCGTACTTATTAGATTTTTATTTGAAAGACTGTTAGTGTATTGATGCGACACCCTGCGTGACCATGTACTAAATCCCACTTTTGTGCTAACTATTTCTCACTCAACACATTAATTTTCGAAATTCTGTAGTTTGGAGTAGTCAGTTTGATACACGTTTTGAGATGCTGTTAGGGTTGTTTAATGTTAGGAGATGGCACTACTCAGCTCCTAAACTTGGTATAATTTAATTAGTTATCTTCACGTAGAGTGAAATCGAATTAAAAATGCGATTGAACATACTTTGTAGCATGTAACAGTTATAATTAAATCAGTGAAGTCAATTTCCTAACACAAGAGATTTGAATTAGTTATTTAATTATAACTCTTATATGGTAAACAAGTACGTTCTACCGTGATTATTAAGGTTACTTTAACATAACTAATTAAATCACGATATTATCTGCAACATCTAGGCAATTCTTCCTAGTTTCGGAGCTGGATAACTCAGATTCATAATTACCCTAGCCATTCTAGTTCCATTAAAATCATCTAAATCTCTTAACTAAAAAATGCAGGTTACATATATTTGAAATCGTGCAGACGTGGTTTTTAATATTTTAATACACAGTCAGCAGTAGTGATAATTAGTCTTACTGAAAAGTTTCAAAAAGTTATATATATATACACCTGAAATCCATGATTATCCTAAAGACACAACTTGATCAAGAATTTAACATTGCTCAAAATAATTCAACTTCTGTGACTTGGATGTCCTAAACACGCAGTGGATTTTACAATATTAGCGTAATACCGTCGGATGAAAAGATGTTTCGGTTCATAGTAATTGGCAATAAGAGTTTCCGAAGTCAATGACAATGGTTAACGCCGAGTACAACTGTTTTGTTTCTTTACCCCAAATTGTGTGTGCATATGTTTGACAGCAAAGTTAGACGTATTACAGCCGAGTTTGAACGTCAACGACTTCCCATTTGTAAAACTTGACTATTTTCCAACTAAGTAACCTAGATACCCCAGAGTATCAATATTTTGATTTGCCGGAACATTCTTTTTATATCTGAAAATCGTTTTACTTTTGCGTCTCATTTTACCTGACCTTAAACGAGTAGCAGTTTTTACAATTATACATTGTTTTTTACATCATTTAGCCCCGAGTATATCCGAAAGTAATTGTTCTTAACAATATTTTTTTCGACATATTTACAATTCTAATAATGAAATTACATGACTAGTGACGTAACCACAACACGCACCTGATCCTGACTAAATCACCGGCTGCTCCACGGTGGTAGAGCTATGAATGGTAGGGACTGTCGTATGAGTAAAACGGAGACGGAATTCAATTTTGAAAATTAAAAAGAAAAGTTATAAAAACAATGCACATTAGAGGTATTTGGTTAACTCTTAAAATGATTACGATCCATAAGATAGTAAGTACCTTTACCTATCGTAAAGGACTTACGTTTACGCTAAGATTGTGGATTCGAATACTTCCTAGGCATGTAGGTGTTTGTTTGTCAGTTCGTCTCTACTAAATTAATGTTAACCATCATGATATGATCTATCAGGTTTAATGTTGACGTTAAACGCTTCGTCATCACCTTATACTTTGAGTTAGGCTATTTGTTCAGACATGTCCCAATCGCTTTAACTTTAAAAGCTGTTTTAATCCCAAACTAAAGTTTGGATTTCGTATGTTATAGATTTATTATGTTATGCCTATAATGTAAACTATGGGAGACTTTTATAAACTTACTACATCAGTCAAGATCTTCACGTCAAAGCCTTTTAGTTTGCTATCAGTCGGTAAAAAGCAAACCATAAATCTTTTCCCTTTTTATTATCCATGCTAAAAACACCACACACCATTTGTTGATCTTTTGAATCCACTCCAATTCATTCCGGTTCCTTCTTTGTGAATTGCTGCATACACTCAAGTGCAATCTATCTTTATTTTCACTTAACTCAAAGTCTGACTTGAAAATCTCGGGTCTAGATTCCCTTTTTACGAGCTACAGTCATGACTATTTCCAGGCATTTATGTTAAAGGTGAGAATTCAGCACAGTAACTGTGGTGGTAACACAAAAGTCGATGTCTTTTGTTTTGTGAGGTCACAAAGCGGTCTGGGATTTCAGAGCTCATCAATCAACAAAAGGAGGTGGGCTTCCTGAAGCGCGACGCTACCATCACATGGGAGACGGTCGAAATGGAATCGAGAGACCGTCGAAGAGGAGCTTACAGTTTATTGTGTGTCGCATTATTTGTAAGGAGACGGGCAGAAAAAAAGGGTGTTTTAGCTGTCCTAAAGCCCTTTTTTGTTAGACAGATTTAATAGAAAATACCATACCACCCGAGGAGCATGACATAAAGCACTAGGCAACACTGTGAGTTCAATTATTGTTTCACAAACTCGTTTCCAAAAAGCGTCTTAATATAAGAAAATTGATAGTATACGTTTTAAAACTGTCACGCTTTTTGGGGCTTTCTTTCCTAGTAAAATGAAGCCTTATTTAGATGTCATGTCATTGGCATATTCTTACCAAATTTCATGATGTTCTCCCCTTATTTTAATACAGAATGTCCATAAATTAGTCACCCCTTTGTAAACCTGAATAAATTCGTCATTTTAGGAGCTATCGCAAAAAGGTTTCCAGCAATTCACGACATTTTTGTTCTAATTAAGTGGATTTACTGATCCCCGTATATGGCAACTGTGCGTGTTGACTTTACCAACCAGATTGAATTTCTCTTCATCACTGCAAATTACATTGTTAAAAAAAATGGCCATCGTCATCAACACGGTTAAGAATAGTCATTTGGTAGAAGTTTGTGCAAGGTTTGGAATTTCTAGATATAAAGTGTGAACCTCTTGTGAACCACTTTATGTACTATTAAACGCGGTAGGTCCTAATAGCAGTTCTCTACTTGCGTGGCAGATGGATATTTTTTAACTTCCGATAAATGCATTCTGAATTTCAGTTATTTTATCTTCAGTCACACTAGGTCAGGCATAGGCAACCTTTATGAACCCAAAGGCTGGACTCGTGTACAGTCGTAATATGTGCGAATTAAAGAAAACAGATCACAATAACAACCGTACGAACCCAAAGACATACAGCGCTCCCAACGGCTTCTCTCGGACTTTGACGAAAGGTCTCAGTGCCTCACTAGAAAGCTCGCTAGTACTCCCAACGCAGAAACAAAATTATGTTGTTTTGCCTCGCGGGCCGTATAAAAAATGGCTGCGGGACATATTCAGCACACGGGCCGCAGGTTAACCATGCCTGTATTAGGCCAACCAACTCCTAAATGATATAGCGCAACTGCCATTTTATTTCAATTGTTTTAGCCATCGATTTTACTGATTGCTTAAATCCATTTGGTGAGAAAATGGAGAACTGCACATGCTTTCATATTTATGTCATTTTGAAGGAGGTGGTAAATTTTTATTATTCACGTTATAATTAATAAATGAGTTTGAAGACAGCGCCTGTTATTTTTAACAAAATGGCGGCGTACGGGCATTTCAGAGTTGTATATCTTATACAATTTTCAATGGCATTTTGCGAATAGATAGACGATTAAATTGTCAGTGTCATCTGAAAATCGCTTACACACTTCTCCATCTTAAAACGTAAATTAAAAATGTTAAATTTGTTATATCTTTAATATAATATATAATTTAACAATACCACTTAATAATAGTGTATAGTGAGTTAATAGTTAAATATCTCACGAGAATCAATGATTTGTTCCTCCATTTTAAAACAAAATGAGTGGCTTTATATTTGAACAGTTTACATGTTTTAATGTCCAACATACGTACTTGTCATTAGTTATTAAATAGTTTAGTTTACTATGAGAATAAGTTGCTAAATCAGCCACTTCATTATTAAAATGGTAAAATAGTTCAGTTTCTGAATTGATATACTTTGTATAATGTTTAAATTTATTCACAAACAGAGGTCTATGTTTTAGAGAACACACTCGTAAAAAAATATTCCTACGTATTTCACTTCAGAATTCACATGGAAATATTTGGGCACATATCGTGTTTAAGTTTGGACACCTGCAAGTTAACTAAACTCAGGCCTAGCTTATCAAACAGCAAAGGGAAAGTGTTACTAATGTACTGAAAGCGAGTACTATTCAACTTTGTAACGGTCTATTTACACACTAGCCACTTCTCAATTGAAGATGGCCTGGTCTGTGATTGCATTCTAATTAAGTGTATTACCTGGGCAGTGCAAAGAAGAACGCGTAAGAGTCACTGAGGGATGTCTGAATTACTTGCAAGGTGTTTTTACCGTTGAACTGCCTCAGAAAGGTGTGTGCGGTAAATTATAATTTAACTGAAAACTGTTAAAACTGAAATCGTGAAATATACTTTGATTTTTAGCTTTTAGAGGGGCTGTTACAGATTTATAAAACAGAAATATCTTTCTATGAAACAAATAGATATTTCAATTTAAAGCAGCGCAACATATGTGTGGACTTGACGTAATTTAATTTCCACTTCCCAATATAAGATTTATGAGAGAATTAAGCGAAATAATGGTGTCTGCAGATAACATGAGATCGAACTACACACACTCTAAACCTTTTGTTGTCTGACGGCGAGTACCGGAGAAAACAAAAAACAAAGTCAAACACGGTGGTGCGAGAATACTAAAGCCTGGCCAGCAAACCTCCCATTTATGATTTGATGTCTACATCTTTCTCACTAATAACTTCTTCTCGAAAGAAAATGACCTACTTTAAAAAGCAAAAGAGTACTTCAGAATTTCTTGGAATTGGATTCGCACATTTTGTCTTGCTACTGTTTAATTAAGCGTATCGTGGGAGGTAGGCATTAGTTACCAAATCCGAATACTTGTAAAGCCATCACACTGACCGCCCACTACCTATGTATTGAGTTAGTGGCACAATTTATTCATCCTGAAGCATCGTTCAAACGTAGACTTAAGAAGTAAAAAACATGGGATTATAAACAAAATAGTGAAATAATAAAATTGACAATGATCTCTTAAAGTAGGTTAAAGAAACATTAAATATCTATATTAAAAATTGTTCTATTTATTGGCAAAATGAAATATTAGTTTTAGAAGTCACTCATTATAAGCGTACGTCCAGAGATCGCGCCGGTTATAGGCCCTCTCACACGCTACATCTTCGTTTGTGGAAATTTAACTTTACCCTCATTGCTCCCACTCTGTAATACCTCATGCGCCAGTAAGTATCAAGAAGCCTTCTTTGCAATTGACACTTACTAATAATAACATCAAGACAAAGCTTCCCCAATGGATACCCCAGCAAAGGACAAAATATTCCCAAAGGATTATCAGTCAAGAACAAAACATTTTGTTTGTAAACATATATAATACAAAAATGCACGAAAAAAATTTATTTGCATATTTTAAAGTTTTTAGTAAAATAAATATGCAGTAATGTTGCTACATTCGACGCTTTTTTTTACATGAAATGCCTCCTGGACATGCTCGGAAAATAAAATACTCCATTCCTGTGTGGTATAAAATTAAAAATGTGAAGTACTTTTCATTGTTAATTTACATAGGTTTTTCTAAAATGCATTTAACCTATATGTGTTCTTCTAAAATTGTTCAGCATTTACTAAATAAAAGGATATTAAATATAAATAACACACATAAAGTTTAGAAAAATATGTAACAAAATGCATCCGTCATTATGTTGTCACTTTTTCAAGTTCATTCATACAAAAAAAAAAGAGCAATATATTTTAAAGTAGCGTTCTTCCACTCTGGCCCTTGCCAAACAGTGAAGCATAGTGACGCGTGGCAACAGCGCTTGGCTGGACCGGTCCCATAGCGTTTACACTTTTGTGGGCTCGACTCTGATTCGCTATCAAAAAAGGATTAATTGCCCTAAAACGGTGCCTCTTAGGCCATATGTTCATTTGACATTTTTAACTAGCTTCGTGTCCCTGACTCCGNCACCATTTTTTTTCACGAAGTTTATTTTCATCCTGTATATAGGTTCACGTGTTTTATTTTAAATTATACCAATTTTTTTTTATATATATTTAATTAAAAGAAGCAACACATAATTTTTTTTCTGAGATAAGCGAAAATCGTTTCCCGTAATATACATTACTAATATCATTAGATAAACGTTTATACTATTACATTCTGCACCAAATGGACTGTGCCGGAAGACGATATTCGCATCAAGTATAAAATGTTCTCGGGTCTTGGCAACGGACACACTGAACCTCGTTTCCACGCCGATCACGTTATTATGAAAGTCATAGACACTGCAGCTGGTGTCGAAACCCGGGGCGATTCCACAGTTTTCAAGAAAGGGGAGAATCCAGCCAAGCAGAAGAGTTTTGCAATGCCATAATTTAGATTTGCGAAATGTTTATCTGCATAGAGTTTAAAAATGCTTGCCAAAAGAGCAAGCAAAAACAGCTGAGCCAATTAATTTTATTCTATAAACGTTTTTACAGATTTTAATCAAATTGCTTTTAACTAATAAGGGAACACATCCTAGTGCAAATCTTGGAATGGAAATTTAGTATCAGTTTAAACTAAAAAACGTGTGATGGTCACGTACTAATCACAGCATTTTCGAGTCATTATATATCACAAATTAAAATAGACCTTATTTTCATAATAAAGACAATAAACGCATAATGTTTGTACAGTCTATAGAAGTTGTAAATGTACACGTTGTTCAAAGTAAAGACATCGGTAATGAGTTTCATACATTTCTTCATCTAGTTGCAAATAACAATTTAAACTTGGCTTTCGTAGCTTTCGTTGCTAATCAATTAAGACAAAATGTGCCAACACGACTCAAGGTGCAATAGAACCCGGCGTTACATAACAAGGCGCTTATTAGTTACTATATGAAGTGATCTTGATATGTAATGAAGTACTTTGTCGAAAATGTACATATATAAAGTACAGTGGGGAACATGGATGGCTTCCTTGCTGGAAAGTTAGTGAGCCTATCCTTACAACTACGCACACCCTCCACGAGGAAAAACAAGCAGTCAGTGACATACCGTAGCCAATGGCGGTTAGGGGTGCTTCTGCCTAGACTCGCATTCTACTTGTTTCTTAAACGGGAATGGAAGCCATTCATGTCCCCCACTGTACAAATAACTACTTTTTTTTATAGATTATTTGGGTTTATGGTCCCTTGATTCTCATATCTTAGATCTACTGGAGACACCGTCCACGTCACATAGACACTCATTCGACACAGAACCGGTGGTGGGTTCTTAACATCGATAGGATTTCAATTTAACGTCCCTCCCGGAAGACACCAACGATCATGTCTTAATTTTGAGTGCTACACACGCAGACTCATAGGATAACCCTTTATATAAGAGTCGGTCCCAGAGTTTGAGACCATTACCTCACAAACAGGAGGCATGCACTCTATAATTCAGCCAGACTGAGGGTAATTTCTCTAGAAAACACAGTGATTACAAAGACTACTATTACAGTCACTGACTATCATAGGTAATTTCGGTTGAAAGCTAGCTCTAAATTTCCACAAGTCCTCTAGATCGTAAAATACTAGGTTAACGTTGAAATATTAAAAGTACGAAGGGATGTGATTTAGGCTATTCAGCATTAAAGATCAAGCTAGCGTAATGAAATTAAACAAAAAAGGACGAATTTTGACACACTGAAACAGTGGTAAAATAGACATAGCTGCATACCCTAAGTACTGGTATTTCTACTTGAGTATTGCCAGTGTCACTGATTTCTTAAAAATTACTAATTTTAACGTAAGTCATATGATTCACAGTGACGAAACGTTGCCAAATTTTCAAAATTGTAGGTATTACCGCTACAGAAGATATCGTTGTGAAGGTTACCCAACTCGCTCAATTAGCTGAATTATAAACAATGACATTTTAATATAACTCATACTTATTCTCGCAGAAACTGAAGATGGTCAGCAATATGCTTTTAAAATAAAAATAGTTTTCTCTTGGTGTTCATTATAATGCAATATATTACATCAGCTTTGTGCTTTTTTTTCAAGTATTACTCTTGTAGTGTAATCTACCCCAAAAAATCTTAAAACATAACTTTACAACTTAACCAAAACTCATGATATTTAAAAGTAAATGTTATGCTTGCTCTTTCGTATTTTATATTTATTTTACGATAATGTTATACAGAAACTATCTTTGATAACTTTCATTTAACCTTTGGTATTTATCTACAAAGTGTTTTATGTTTAAAATGCTAATGTAATGCTTTAAAAAGAAGTGAGGAACCATTCCGAAATGTTTAAATACATTATACACAGACGTGAAGGAAAAACACGTTTTAAATTTCCAATTACAAGTAACTCCTACATTTTCATGATGATCTAATGTCGCTAAATTTCCAGGCTACTTTAACGGTCAGGAGTACACGAATGCTACAGTACTTTAAAATAGCTAATATATCTGTAACATTGAAATAAATACAGATGATACTCAAGTTTGACACCGACATGATGGCTTAATGGTAGAGTGCTTGCTTCCTATTTGGTAGGTCCCGGGTTCAAACCCCGAGACTGACTCCTAGCCTTGAGTATAAAGGGTTATCCTACGAGTCTGCCTGTGAAGCACTCCACACTAAGGTATGCTCATAGGCGTCTTCCGGGAGGGACGTTAAAATTGGGGTACCATCAATAAGTGTTCGATGAGAAAGAACCCACCACTGGCTATGTGTCGTGTGAGTGGCAAAATTCAATCATCCTGAAGCGTCGTTACGATGCGGATGGGGTCTCCATTAGACCATCTCTAGCAGTTAGAAGCGTGGGACCATAAACTAAAAGTAACCAAAAAACTAATCAAGTTTGACTGGAAGAGACGTAAAAATAAAATCCCTTTGATATGTGTGTCAAGTGAGTGGCAAAATATAGTGTTCCCTAAGCGTTATTGCGACGGAAATGGGGCCCTGTATTATACTTAAAATGTCAGAAACGTTCGGATCGTAGCAATTAATAATAAGGGACAGACAAACTGTATTCAAAAAGGTCATGCTCATTATGAGTATTTCAATTTAGACATAATCGTATCAAAGATTATTTGATGACGGATAATAAAATCCGTAACAAATATTCAAATAACACGAAAACTAATCTTGAGTAAAAGGTCTGTGTGTAAAGGTAGAAATTAAGAAGTAATGTGGTATAATATAGCTAGACTGAAACACAATAATCGTTCAGAAAACAAGACCGCTAACGGATAGAATAAGACCAGATTGGTTAGGGCTTAATCTCTATCAATTAAATATTTATGTTTTGACAGGCTCACACTCTCCGACTATTTTCACTATTTTAAAGGGTTGTCACTTTTTACTACCATTTTCAAGAATTTGGAGAAAAGGTTAGTTTTTGTCACTTTTTCCTGGAAGTATAAACATTATTCTTTGGTATACTAAACACATCATCAAAATGTAGTTAATCGCTTTTAATGCAAAAGGAAATATTAGTTAAACCTACTTCCTGACTATAGGGAAATGTTTTACCCTGAGTTTAGAAAAAAATTTATCCTGGATTTAAGGACTTAATTAACCAATGATTAAACAAAACATGTTTTAGACGTACCAATTTATTTCGAATTATTTATATTTGGTAAATGATTACATATCAATATGATTGACAGATTTAACTAAGCTGACTGGATTTAGAGAATTTTATGTATTGATTCTGTGTGTCTTTTAAAACAAATGATAAAGTTAAAATCTTNAATAAAACAAGTTTTCAAATGTGTCATTTACATAAATAAAAACATTTTTAACCTTGCTTTATATTATATTTGCTTGTGTTTAGTTTCGTAGAAGCATATTATGAGTGGTGAAACTGTAGAATAAACCCAAAGCAGACTTTCTGTAAAATTCGAAACGTTGTTCCTAAGACTTTGTTAGCCTGTGGACGAAGAACTTAAATATTAAGCTGAATTGTTGTGCATATATCTTTAAAGCAAACACGTATACAGAGTGGTTGAAATTATGAACGTCATTTGTTGTGCGAGTTTAACATACTCCAGACAGCATAGTAAGCTTGATTCAAACGTGCAGCAAACTTGCCATGTCAAACCAATAAGCTTACAGCAAATTTGCCATGTCAAGCTTAAAGCTTGCAGCAAGCTTGATTCAAGCAACGAAGTTTACACTTGTCCAGCTTGTTTTATGCTAGTCGTGGCAAGCTTG
>KZ869122.1:8784-21138 GCA_003456935.1 Machilis hrabei | reverse complement strand
CTAAAATAACATGTTCAGGAGCATTAAGTTCCGTACCGGAAAGATATTGAATCATTAAAACCATCATATTATTCGTTCTGGAACGTAAAAACACAATAAGCCATCGTTCAGTTTTGTTTTTTAACGAACAAAATAGTTCTGATTAGCGATATCTGCGTTCAGTTTAGATTCAATTGCCAGCCCTGCTTTAAAGGTAAGCAGATTCGGTTAGCCCCGTTATTATTAGGTATTTAAACGAATATAACAAGTACGTATTTACATTTCAGCTACTCTTTCGCATGTGATGTTTCATGATGGAGTTATGTCATACCCGATACGCTCAGCTTAAACCCTGGATCTGATAGAATCCAGTACAGTTGGGTAAAAACTTCCATACCAGTAAAACGCTGTAACATGTTTCACTGACGAGGGAAGTATGAGGGCGACTACACCGAGATTAAGAAAACAAATATGCAGTTCGATAAAATGGTGAACTCCGTTTGGTTGCTTAGGCAGCCGTTTGCAAGATATTAGGCCTATATGGTTTGAATGTGAATTATAAATACACGTTTATAATTTCATTACGTCTATCAACATCTGGTGGCGTAATGGTTAGTACTCTATACTCTTAACTTTAAGGTACTGCGTTCGAACTCTGAAAGTGACAACTGTCTTCTTTTCATTATTTGACGTTGAAATTACGCAACACTAATGAACAACTCGTTTGCCACACACAACGGATTGACGCGTGTTTCCTTAGCTAACAATGCACATGAAATGATCGCTTACCAGAACGTCAAACTTCTTTTAAGAGGGCCAGCTAACACAATGATTTCTTTTGAACGTGAGACGTCAATATCATAACAGACGTACACACGCAAACTTTTTTACAATGAACATAAACACCCAGCGGAGTACAGTTCGGACCAAATGTTTAATGGCAATGTACTTCAAACGTGATACACACCATATAATCCTTGCAGTGTGAGAAAGTTAATCTCAACAAACAAGGGCCACTTTGCATCTATCACAGAAACGTAGCTGTTCATTAATGTTTCGTCATTTGAACNTCAAATACAGAAAAAAATAAACAGATGTAACTTTCAGGATTCGAACACAGTACCTTGAAGTTACGAGTCTTGAGTGCTAACGATTACGCCACCAGATGTTGACAAAAGCTAGGATACTATAAACGTGTGTTCATAATTCACATTCATACCATATAAGTCTAATATCTTGCAAACGGCTGCCTAAGCAGGCAAACGCAGTTCACCATGGGTTTTAGTACGCCGAATTCTATCGAACTGCATATTTGTTTTCTTAATTTCGGTGTAGTCGCCCTCATACTTTCCTCGTGAGTTCTATCAGCGTCTTGGTCCTCATTCAGTCCAGTGTAATGTGATCAGCGTTTTGCTGATCCTAATTCACCCAGATTGTATTTCATGTCTGATCTCTCCACCTAAACATGGATCACTACCAAAACCAGCCAGTTAACTACCTAATTTTGTTGTATCTTCGTCTTAATCGCGTTTTCAATGTGTGTTCCTAGTACTTAAGACAGTGCTGATGGAAAGGTAGACATTTGAAGTTACAATATTCTCTCCCACACGAAAGGCAATAAATAATGTCGATCAAAGATATTGAGATGTGATTTATCTGGACATTGTTTTCGTTGGCTCTGAGATTGTTTTTATCATTTTTCTGCTTGTCAGAGAGGTTGACTGAAGTGTAAAATCGTCAGTGTGCCCTCTCCCTCAATCCATAATTCATAAAGCAATACATAAAAAGTTCGTCGTTGAACAGATAACCTAAACCTCGTAGATCAATGTCGATGTTCATATCTACATGAAAATGTTCTGTAATCATACAATTGGTTTTAGTTTCTTAACTGCTAGGTTTGTTTGCAATACATTTTCTCATATAAACATTGTCAAAACAATGGATTAAAGTCGATTAATACATCTTACAAACGTCGGCTGAACTTGTACTAATGACTGTTAACGCCAATTCAAAAGCCAGCGTTAAAATCTCGTTATTTCTTCAATGACCTACCCTTTAAAGGTTTGCATAAGGATGAATATGGCTCCCTTCAGTTTCTATCACATGTTACAATCTTTTTCGCTAATCCTTAATCGCCTCTAAAATGCATTATTATACCAGCCTTTCCCAGCACAGTTATATTTATTCTCTTATGTGTTGAATTGTCTCAATTCCTTGTCTATGTCACAGTGGTCTCCAAACGGGGGTGCGCGCACCCCAAGTGGTGCGTGGAATGTTTCTGTCGGGTGCGCGATACAGTAGGAAAAATAAATAAATATTATATTTAAATCACCGGGTGAACTTAAAGACGAACTCCACATATTTATTTTGGCTAAACATTCTGCACTGGCAGAGTTATTCAATGACGACAAATGGCTCTCGATTGTGTGTTACCTTTCANACATTTTTGAAAAGGTAATTAGCCTCAATCTTCCACTTCAAGGTAAAAACAGTAACATTTTGACCATGAGAGAAAAACTGAGATCATTTCAAAGGAAGTTAGTTTTGTGGAGAGACCCCACTTCCAAGCGGGGAACTGACATGTTTTCATCCCTCAGAGATTTTATTGGTGAAAACAATTTGAGTAACCATAAAATTGAGGGTATTAACAATACTCATTTAATAAATCTTGAAAAAGAATTTTCAAAGCAATTTCAAGATCTGCCCAACGACAAGTTTGACTGGATTTTGAACCCTTTTGCAGAAAATGTTCAGATATCAGTCCATACTCAAGAAAAACTCATTGAACTATCAGACGAGTAGAATTTAAGGAAAAAACACCTACAAACGTTTTGGCTAGAAATAAAAGATAAATATCTAAATCTTGTGAAACTAGGAAAAGATGTTCTATTGCCCTTTGCATCTACATATTTGTGCGAGACAACATTTTCTGCTATGACAGTGAAACAAGTTACAGTTGGAGCCTGATCTCAGAATAGCAGTTTCAAATATTAAGCCTAGGATAGCAAAGATAAGGAAGAGTTTGTAAGCCCACACTTCCCATTAGTTTCAGGTAAATATAACAAAATTAGCCTAAAACATTTTACTTGCTGGTATGATAATAACAACTGCTGGTATATTTGTTTATGTCTTACATACTACATTAATTTTAGGAAATAAGACATATTTTAAAGAGGTGCATAACGAAAGGGGGTGCACAAACTATTTGTACATCTAGCAGGGGTGCGTAAGAAAAATAGTTTGGAGACCACTGGTCTATGATACTTATTTATTCTGGGGCACTATAGACAAAATAAAGCCCTGCCTTTAAATTGGGGCTAATTGGGAACCACAAATCAGCTACAGTTTGAACAATAAATTTGGGCATTCCAGTGTACAGGCCATCAAGTGAGCACTGTTTGTTTATCACGTGATTACTGTTTTCTCATCACGTGATTTCACATCACTACATAGACATAAAATCTAGACCTGAACAAGTTTTTTAAGGTCCATTTTTATAGTACAATTATAAATATTCTTACTCAATTTCCATCGTTTGAAAGGTATTTTATTCCTCTTGAATTCACTGTTTCTCTAGTTTTTGTAACTTTAGTGTGAGAAAGCCTTTTTTCAACCCAAAATCAAGCTAATTTTGTTTTAATATACCACCCTCTATATAGAGCTCATTGGAATGTCTTGATAGCGGCCAATGTATTTATTTTCTAATTTCATCCTTAGATAAACATTATCAATTTTCTGGTTAGCCACATTTACTATGTAACACAAGAGTAGAGATATAAAGTCCAACTAAGTGGTGTGGAACCGTATCTTTATCTTTAAATATAAACAATTCCGTGATATTTCAATAAAAAAATGTAGTGCCTGTCCTTGATAGAATGTAAATTGTGCTTAAGAGTGTGCGCTACAGCCAGGCCAAAAATCATTCTCCCGGAAAACAAATCACTTAATATTTGGCTTATGTTGAACAAAGACGCTTCAGGACAATTGAATTTTGCCACTAGGTTGGTGGGCTTTTTTACACTTAACGATGGTACCCTCTCGTAAGACGCTTACATTCATATCTTAATATGGAGTGTTAAGCAGACTCGTAGGACAACTTTTTTATTCTCGATGCTAGGAGTTGTGATTTTCCAGTTGCAGGATGACAATGTAGCTTTTATCCTCAAAAGTGTCGCTCTTGTGCACAAACAGCATTGACGTTTACAGAAATTTTCTGTATGAAAAAAAAAAAATTAGACATGTCTTAATTTTACTGAGAATTTATATCACTCTTACCGAGGATCAAACCCAGGATTTTAGGAATCAATTCTTCAACTCATATTGCCGATTTCTCGCAACTTTCACCACTCGGCTGACTCAGTCAAATAAATGTTGACCTTTATCAGCCACTTTCAACACGAATTTGGTACCGACAGCTTAACTAGCAATTCAACTACAAAAATTGTGGAATTGGGAGCAATAGTGGTCTAACCAAAATCCTTCTAGTTTTTTAGATTTTCATGCATTTGGAATGCCAAAGCGTCCCTCTATTTTGTTTGTTAATGGTCTTAGTATTTTTTATAAAATTGAAAAAGATACAAGGGCCTGAAATTATGAGCTCTGTATAGCAATTATAATACATGACAAACTTTATGCCTACGTTTCTCATTTTAAAAGTGCTGTTAGTTAGACCACTAGTGCTTCCAGGTCCACAATTGTTATTAATTTTGAATTTATTGTAATGAACTACATTTTTGGGGAGCGCATATATTAATTTTAAATTTTCGTTCTCAGACAATAATTTTAATGAAAGGCGTTTAATTGTTCTGTCAGTGCCTTACACAACGATAGTCGAGGTCAGAATTGATCTGGCCGACTGAGCCACGTGGTCAAAGATTCAAGAAATCACCAACATGAGAATTGGTTGCAAAGATAATGGGTTCGATCCACGTTGAGTGTGATATAGTTTCTCAGTAGAATTAAAACGTATTTCATTTAAATAATTTTCTAAGAGCGAAATTTGAAAAACATAACTTCAATTTGGGACATAACTATATACACCTTCCTTAATATTTTGATTATAATGGATCTTACACTAAATGAATTAAGTAACTGGTGATAAGGCCCATTTAATTATGTGTACAATTTAATTACAACTGTAATTACGAAGCAGAGCCCTTAAAAGTGTTTCCTAATCGTCTGAAATTCTTCTTTCTGCTAACAAGCAATTTTTCGTTTTGTTTTAATTGCTTCAAATTAAGGAGTGGCTATATGATCTCTTGATTTCTTAGTTTCTGGTTACCAAGAGAGCAGCGTCTTTCTTTCTTTCTTTCTTTCTTTCTTTCTTTCTTTCTTTCTCTTCTTTCTGTACGAGTATTTCGGAGTCGGTTGCCGTTATCGCAGTCGGTTGCGTCAAAATGGGAAGGAAGCTAAGCGGAAGAAAGAACTTTGAAGAAAAGTTGAAAATAGAATCGAAGAAAAGGAAGAGATAAAAAAGCCAATCACATGTCTTCTCTTTTCGTAAGTAATTTAGCCCCCATGTTATCTACTTTCCTTTATTTCGTTTTGCTTTTATTTGTTTCTTGTTGTTTTTTTCGGGTCTCTCTACTTCGATTTTGGACACATTTCAGTATCAGTAACTTTTTGTCAATCCCAGCTTTCTCCAAGAATCCCATACAACCAGCGTACCATAAATCATGGCACATTCACGTCAAATATAAGTTTAATATCTCTTTACAAGCACCAAGAATGGAATCTTATTTTGATCTGCATTACTAGAAAGACGAATGGCGTATTTTGGTATTATACAATAAAACTGATTTATTACTTGATCAAATATAGGGTGGAATATATCACGTCCACTAACAACAGAAAACTTGGTGGAAAAAAATCGTGGCGGGGTCGGAGACACGAAGCTAGTTGAAAATGTACAATGAACATATGGTCTAGGAGGCACCGTTTTAGAGTAATTAATCCTTTTTTATAGCTAATCAGAGTCGAGAGCGCGATAGTGTGTAGGCAATGGGGTCGATCCAGCCAAGCATTGTTGCCACGTGTTGCTCCAGCGTACTGTTTCTTGGCCGGAGCAAGGGCCAAACAGCGAAGCGTGGATCCAGCCAAGCGCTGTTGCCACGCGTCACTCTGGTGCGCTGTTTCTTGGCCGGAGCAAGGGCCAAACAGCGAAGCGTGGCAACAGCGCATGGCTGATCTGTCCCCATTACGTATACAGTAGTCGCTCTCGACTCTGATTAGCTATCAAAAAAGGGTTAATTATTCTAAAACGGTGACTTCTAGACCATATGTTCATTGTAAATTTTGAACTAGCTTCGTGTCTCCGACCCCGCCACAATTTTTTTTCACGAAGTTTACCTTCACTCTGTATATTAGGTACTTTTTTTTTCCTAGCATACCCTGTATATTAGGTACAAGTGTGTATTATCTTCGGTTTATTTAATTCTGGAAGGTCTTTGCTAGAGGAGGGCTGTGTGATATTGAGTATTCTCGATATGTGTTTGATATTGAAATGGACCGGTAAATCGATAATGAGAATCAAAAACTTAAAAAAATATCTATACCCAAATTTCGTCTTCAATTTTTTAAAACAAATAATAATACGGTGTTTCTGATCAGTGTGTCGCATACTGCGCATTCAGAGCTAGTTAAAGTAGGTCTACTCTTAGATAATCCAAATGAACTTCAGTGAGAATAGCCCTAACAACAGCTATTTTGTTAAAAAAATTGTAAATATAATATATTTATGAATTAAGAAATAGCCAAGAGAGTTATTTGAAAATAGGAGTCGGTCCACCAATACAGAAGGTATTTTATTATAGCCACAAACTCCACAATTATTTTGGTTTTCTTTTATTTGCACTCACCCCCTGGAATGGAGGCACTTATAACAGCGATGCACCAAATTTTTTATGCCCTTGGCGTACATGGTCCCCGCCAACGAGTGCAGCCAATTCTTCACGTTTGAATTGAGATCCCCATAGTTCATGAAGTTCCACGAGGTCCAGAAGTTTTTGAAGTAAAGTAAAAATGATAGTCGCCTGGAGCAACTATTGTTTGTCTCTTAAGCGTATTGGTGGTGACCTTGTAAGACGAGGTAATAAATGCTTCAGTTCTGGGGGTGACAACGTAGAAAAGTAAAGTAACGTAATAGTTAAGTTTGGGCTATATTAAACTATTTTTGAGTTAATAATTTTAATTAGACGACAAGCCCTTAATTTCCGACTGAGCTGTATCGTAGCAGAATTAAAAGAACAACAACGTAATAGCGACCAGCAGTTCTGAAACATATTCAGTTTGCAAACCCACAGTTCAGGGTTTGCCATTCCTGGCAAGTTTCCATCACTACACTCCTTATCTAAAGCGCCAAAACCATTGATGTCTGCTGTAAAGAATTATTGCGGAATGTTATTGGATGATCTTGTACTTCCATATGTATGAATCGTAGAGCCGGATTACAAATTGCATCCTTACTGTTGTTCCTGGAGACATGAATTGCCACAAGCTAAGGCTTACATTGCATACGGTACAATTTATTATTTGTTTAACCCAAAAATACTAAAAGAATGTACTTAAATTTGATCATAATTACTATAATTGGGCAGATGTGAATTATTAAACACCTTTAATATTAGTTTTTCTGGTAACCTTATCATTATTTATACTATGATATACTTTTGTTAACTGGGAATATTATTATACGTTTACAAAACAGAAACAAACACCAATTGTTAAAATAAAATGATGTATACCAATAGTAAAATACAAGGTGTACAAAACGTATTTGGGTTTATGGTCCCACATTTCTGATACCTTAGGTCTAATGGAGACCGCTTCTGTGTTGTAGCTAAGCTTCAGGATTATTGGATTTTGCCGCTCACTCAACACATAGCTAATGGTGTGTTCTTTTACATCGAACACGTAAAGATTGTACCCCACTTTTAACGTCCCTCCCGGAAGAGCCTACAGTGTGTGATTATACCTTAAAGTGTAGTGTTACACAGGCATCACTTGAAGGCTAGGAGTCGGGCATGGGCTTTTTGCCTAGGACATCNTGCACATTTGGGCACTCTACGATTAAGCCAGCCTGTGGGTACATCTATATTAGGTCAGGCCACTAAAAAAATTAAGATACGGTATGTATTTTGAAGCGTTATTTTGTAGTTAAATATTCGTAAAGTTGGGTGACGCATTCGCTGTACTGACATCATTTTTGGAAGAACATATCGTAGTTTTCATCACCACTATAGTACAGTGTCCTAGAATAAGTAGTAGTTAAAAGCCCTATCTCACCCATTGAATAACATTTGAAGGGTTTAGATACCAATTTTGATAAACACGCAACTCTAGGTGCTGCCATCTAATATCTGGTTCTGTACATATTTCATCATAATATATGGTTCTGTACATATTTCATCATATTCCTTCATGAAATTGCCATAATTGGTTAAAAATCTACCTATTGCAGAAGCCCTCATGACGCAACGTCCGGAAAATTTGAATGAATCTTCACTGATCATGATCCATAGATCCCAAAAATACCCTCTGTTCAAAAGTTTATATATATATATATATATATGGAATATAACGGATCTTGTGGACACGATAACTACCGTAGATCTTAACAAAAAACAAAAACAGTTTTATAACATTTATTTTGAAAACTGTGGATATTTTGGGAAAATGTTTCCAACAAAAGTTATTAAGAATATAATTTCCTATACAAAATGTAATTATCATTTTTTCGATAAATTTCAAAATAGAACCACAATATAGGAAAATGACTGTCAAAACCCGTTTTTCTTACATTTATTTGGAAAACGGTGGATATTTAAGAGAAACATTTCCAATAAAAGTTATTAAGAATTGAATATCCTATAAAAAAAAAGGGAAATATCCTTTCTGAGAGCAAACGAAACCTACCTGTTTCTTCCGGCTAGTGCCGGAAGGAATTTTTTCAATATTCGAATAGCTTTTGTATAAAATAAGGTTAACACTGAATGTAAACACGTACAAAAAATGGTTATGAAATACGTAATTACGAGGCTAAACTTATTTTTGAAGAATAAACATCACCCCGCTATTGAAATATGTACAAAAATGGATAATAGATGGCAGCACCTTCCATCTTGAGTTTTATCACTTTTGGCATCCGCATAGTGTCAAAAAGTTAATTTGAGCTTTGCATACTACTGATTCTAGACTACTAGAACAATAGTGTATGCATCTTATTCGACAAAAAAAAATCTGAATTTCTTCAATGACTTCAGAAAATTTGTATTTTCATTATGGGCACCTCACATATTTACTATCAATACTTTCAGCCCTAACTATCATGTAACCTAGCTTGTTTTATTTTCTACTTCGTTATCCGCTACAAGCAACTCGCTTATAATTCCAGTACATTTATACTGAAATAACCTCAGGTTAGAAGCAACGAAAAAGCTGAAGCAGTTGCAATGGTGAACAAACAAGTTATTTAAAAACATTTAACGTAAACTCTATTATACCTCGCAAACTTCATTTTATCCCAGCGAGGAAGTCAGTATTTATTTGCGTATTGTGGGCAATGTTCCGTGTCATGCCCAAGGCAATTACTTTCTCTCTCCGTTTGCAAAAATTAAATTTCCCTCAGAGTCAGATCGAAATGGGCAGCTGCTAGTGGATTAACAATTGTTTCCAGTTCGGCAGCTACACCGTTTAGCTCTGGGCGACGAGTTAGAAATGGACTCATAAATCTGGATTGAGCTCCTAGATTCATGTTTAAAACCTGGAGCTAAAATAAACGTATTGAAGAAAAAATTACTACACTTTCCAAAAATACTCAAACAATGAGCGTGTTCATCATGGCAACAGTGCTACTGTAAAATCCTGGTTCTCAAACTATTAAAAAAGTTGGAGCGTCATTGTACTTTCACGGGAACTCAAGTTGATCCCGTCGTTTTCAACGACTATCATCGACATTACTTTTTATGTTGACACTTAATCACAGAATAAATAAAAAATATTATAGCAATGAGAACTTCATTGTATTTAAAATAAAGTTTAAAAGAATATTTCCACATCTTCTTTTCCTACTATCACCCTAAAATTATTTTATGAATCTGCGAGTACACAAAATATGACGCGCTAAAACCTGAACAATTTCATTCGCAATTTGTTCTGCATAACAGTTGATCTCCCTCAATTTATTTTGGGAATCTTTGCTACAGGTGTAGCCGGCGATTTGTGCCCCCGGGGTTCAAAATGCCTAGGTGATTTGTACCCCGAAAGGCAGGTACAAAAATACAAATCACCTAGGGGTTTTGTACCCCCATGGAATATACGTATATACCAGGCTATTTGTGCACGTGGGGATACCCATGGAATATAAGTACATCCCAGGCTTTTTGTACCCCCGGGGGTACAAATCGCCGGCTACACCGGTGCAAGCTACTGATCTCAATACCTCACCCACACTTATGTGTATTTCACAACGGCTGAACTTATCGGATAGAATAAGTGCTGTACTTAATGTAAACAAATCATTATAAAAGTATTACATTTTATAATAACTTCGTCAGGTTATATGAAAGACAAACACATAATAAGTAGTAGAAGCCTTCAGCAGAAAACTGGCAAAGGGGCATTTAAATGGTTAAAAATAAAATTAAATAGAAAAATATCAGCACATATAATAGATTGTTCATTTAATAAAACTATTGAAGTGTAACTGTTTGGTGTAGCGTGCCGAGATCTAGATAGTGGGTTGTGGGTTCGAATTCCGCGTATGACATAGATGTTTATGACGTTCATTCATGAAAAAGATAAGTATTGTTCATCGTCCTGAAATTACTCATTTAGTGTCGGTAGGACGTTAAGCACCACATAAAATAATATAAAGGATTTTATCGTCCTTATTCAATAGGACGTTAAACACTACATATCATCACCATCATCATATTAAGTATTTTAAATTAAAGATGTTTAATTTTACTGATCAATTCTATCACCCTCAGTGGGGATCGAACCCAAAATCTTTGGAACCCATTCTCTACTTCATGTTGACGTTTTCTATGTCTTAGATCACTCGTCCAAATATTATAAGGCTTGATAAATCTTCATGAGCTGCAGAATGAAGTTCTTGGGTATTCGATTCACTACTCCGCTAAGTTACCACGTAGAATAGCGCTATCAATTGATGTGTATGTGTTTGAGGAGTTGTTAAAAAGGGAAGGGGTATATACTGGACAAAATGAATTGTTTCAATAGTTAACCAAACTTCTTTAGCGTTACTGACTAGTAAAGTTGAAGAAGAAGGCTTGAATAAAACTAACTCTGTTTTATTTATTCCAGTAAGCCATGAGTACGAATGACTGAATTTATTAAAAACGAAAGTCAGATTGCTTAATTTGACACACTCAAAATAAGCTCTGATTTTTTAAAAAACCCAAATATTACACTCAACCCTTTACATACCATGCCCTGGTTAACTCGGGAGGCCTACAGTCTTCCACTTACCCAACCCCGAGTTAAAGTGTGAATGGACTTAAGTTTTTAATAAATATTGCACCTTCATATCAATTTCCCATTCTTGGATTTGATCCCCGCTGATGGTGTTATAATTTATCAGTAACACCGAACACCTTTAAACTGAATAATTGCATGAAAAGGACATTTTCGATTAAAAATATTTTAGTATAAGAAATAATACCCGATATCACTTATTTTTTTCTCTTAATCCCGAACCAGTTTCGTGAAAAACTTGGGGTTCAGCGGGACACTATTTTAGAACCACTGCTACAGACAACAAATCTGTGGTGAGCAATACGATTTTGACCATAAAAAATGTTTAGTATTTTAATAAAGCGTCATCCCCTAGGCTGAATTGTATTTTATAGCTTTGAAACACTATTTTGAGCGCCGTAACGTATAATGTGAGACTTTTCTGAACCCGGCCAATACAAACTTTCGACGCGATTGAGCTCAGAAAAGTGTTACATTTTATAGTACGACAAGCATTCATGAAAACAGTGTTGAAAAAAACAGCAACAAATAGAAGTGGTTCTTGAAAAAGTACTTAACAGTTACTTTAAGGAAAAGTTAAAAGTATTTATTAGTATACCCCAAACTTTATTCAACTAGGGTTAAGAGTTTCAGAGTGCTAGAGCCGATTCAAACCGAGTGCTCGAGCCAACCGGTACGGTTATTGATGGTATTCATTCTGACCGAGTGCTCCAGCCAACCGGTACGGTTATCGATGGTATTGATTCAGACTAAGTGAAAACTATCAGTCCCATTAACATCTTTGGTGACATCTACATCTACATCATACCCTGCAATCAACCGGTAAGGTACTTGGCAGGGGGTGCACGAGGCACCACAAGTTATTATTCACGTTCTAAA
>KZ869120.1:47240-72621 GCA_003456935.1 Machilis hrabei | reverse complement strand
CCAATACTGTCAAATCTGATTGAGGAGGACGATAAAAGGATGATAAATACTCTTTCTTTCCATTAGCTAAAGTTACGGAACACCAAACAATCTCGCAATCAGTTTCATACCTATTTTCTCGAGTAGCAATACATTTATCTTTAATAGCTATAAATACACCCCACTTATACGCCCAATCCTATCTCTTCTAAAGATATGATAACCTGGCTGAAATATTTCACAAGATGATATATCCTCTGTCAACCATGATTCTGTACCTAACAAAAAGTAGGCATCCATTTCCTCTAATAAAGCACACATCTCTACCTTTTTGTTACACACACTCCTGCAATTTACTGTCATTTTTATAACATCTCTTAATTCACCACTGACCTCAATCCTTGATGAGAATGTAACAGCACTCTTTAATTTACAAGACTCTGACAAATTCTTAATTCTAAAAAATGACTTACCAACTTAGTGATTATTTTAGCTGCAGCCTCACAGGTGTAGTGAACCCCTGATCTATCCAGCAGACGATCACAAAGATCCCACTCCGGCCTAAGATCGATGAATTCTCTTCCCTGGTCTTGACAGATTTTCTCAATCCGGTCATTTATTTCTTGAATCCGATTCCACACCAGTGCGCCTCGATCCATCCGTGGTATTACCGTCGTAAATGCCAATCCTAAACGTTTTCCCATCTTCTGTTGGATTTCTGAGACAGTTTCAGAGATGTGGCAGAAGTGAGATATGATTTCTTCCTATCCTTTGGAGCAGGCGTCGTTAACACCAATATGTGCTACCACTTCAACATCTCCATCAATGNTTTNTAANGCATTTNNNAATGCTGAGATGACATCCCTGATCTTGCCTCCAGACATGGAGTGAAGCATATGAATCCCTGTGAAAGCTGGCTCTGCTGTTAACTGGCCTGACTAGACGTCTTACATTGGAACATCCAGTAATTAAGGTCTTCTGCTTACTGACTGCTGGATTTTCTGGTACTGGCGACTCTTCGGTCCGAGTCTCACTTGTACTTACATCCTGAGATGATCCTCTCTCTTCCGAATCTTCACTGTTCTGCGACTGGCGTTTCTTCATTCCGGACTGATCTTCTGTCATATCTCTGGGTCTTCATCTTCTCCATGGTCTCCTCCATGGCCTGCAGATGAGTTTTTAAATCCTTTTTTTCCTGACGGAGACCCTCACAAACTGCAATGAGATCCTTAATCGTAGGAATACCTTTTTTACCTGAAAGTTACATAATTATATACCAGTTACTTGTATATTAAATACACACTGAAACAAAAAGCACTCGCTACAGGCTAAAACAAAAATAAAATGATACAACAGATATTAATTTAATCACACAATATGAAAAGAAACTTATAATGAAATAGATAATATTAAATTAAACTAATTCTTAATCCCAATTGCTTATATCTAAATATTGTCTATATTATTAATTAAACGTTAGAGGACACGAATCCACTTGTCAACGACTATTTTGTGTTTCACGATCAAAAAAGCTCGTCAAAGTTTAGTGCTGACTCACAGCTTAAAAATACATTATGACTACTTTTATGTTAACTAAATGGGAACGAGTACTCACAAACTGTCTACTGAGATTCTACAACTACACTAAAACCAAAAGAAAATGATACAACAGTTATTAATTTAAAAACACTAAATCACACAATAAGAAAAGAAACTTATAATGAATTAGATACTATCAACTTAAACTAATTCTTAATCATAACTGCTTAATGTCAAAGTGATGTTTAGAGGCTGACGAAACCTGTGTATCTAATGATATTCTAGCTTCATGTTTGAAAACAGTACACTTTTTTAGACTTGGACGGGAGTGTCTCTCCACGAACTACTACTCTTATAAATGTGCACGATTATATTCTTGAACTGTCTTTGGAATGAAAAGAACCCAAAAATAAGTGTTTACCCAACAATTAATACCCCCAAAATTTAGTTTTGCTATCTTTTCTACCTATGTAAGTACTGGCTTAAAAATATCACTTACAGTTAGATGTAGTATGTCACAGATAAATTTAACGAGACATCGTCTATATTTTATTATTTTACGTTCCAGATGCTTCTCTTACAATTCTTTCCAGCCCAGTACCCATATTGTCCTATAAACACTATAAATTTTATCATGGAGCTTGATAGTTTGAATAAGACTAGTAGACCTACATTATATGAATATGAAACAGTTCAACGGTGTTCTATAATCAGAAGTTTCAATGTGTTGTGTGCCAACAGCTTAACATGCTGTGATCAATGATGTAAGAATATCTGTGCAAAACGAAGATTTCGGAGCGCTTTTCCAACAAGAAATTGAAATATGAATTCCACGACACATATTTAATAATGAGTTGGTCAATTTATATTTTTTAGCTTAGTATGGCTAAATTTGTAAAGACTATAAACAAAATGAGGTTACTGCATTCCTTAAAAGATTTGCATAATAGAGCATTTTTTGGATTGGCTTTCAGTTAATTGCATCTAGTGATTCCTTGCGTAAAGTATTTTTATATATATTTGATAAAATCATAAGAAAATAGCCTTGTTGAAGGTCTAACAGACCTACCGTACTCAACAAATTATTCCAAGTGAATTTGATGTCCTGTTTTTAAGTGTAACTCGTTGAGTTCGGACCATTAGAAAGGAAGACACTTAAGGCGGTTCAACCCCTAAATATCTCCTAGTTTTATATAATCAAAACGCTAGTGCACATGGCTAGGATTCTATTTTTTGAAGCCGTAGGAAATGAAATTATTCCCCTGCGATGTAAAATTTCTGATTTATAGTGGTTTTAATTGGTTTATTAGTCAATTTAACTTCGAGTACTGCGGTCAAACTATTTTCTAGAATGAAATAAAAGTCTAAGGAAATCGTAACATACTTATTGTCTATAGCTTGAATGTGTCAGATTGTTTTTAATTGAATTACGGTCGGTGATATATTCAATTTAATTGAACGTTGAAGATTCAAAGTATGAATACTCAATTAAAATGGTCACAAACGGAACTGTGACTATCTTTTACACAATCTGTCACATTCAAGCTATAGACAATAAGTATGTTACGATTTCTGTAGACTTTTATTTCATTCGGGAAAATAGTTTTACCCCAGTTCAGCAGTACTCGGAAGTTAAATTGACGAATAAACCAATTAAAACCACTATAAATCTAAAATTTTACATCGTAGGGGAATAAGTTCAATTCATACGGCTTCACAAAATAGAGCCCTAGCAATGTGCACTAACGGTGTGATTATATAAAACTATGAGATATTTAGGGGTCGAACCGTGCCTTAACTAAGAACCATGGATTCCAGTTTGTAAGCCTCTAACTTAATCATAAGACTAAAGTCAGATATGGTATGAAATGCTTTGTTGAAATCTAGGAGTACAAGATCTAGCGGTTTTCTGTTATCTAAACTGCTAGTTAGGTATACAAGAAGTGGGAGTACGGTAATTAAGTTTCCCAGTTTTTTATGCCTTTTGAAATCCATGGTGATGTTCAAAAAGCTAAATGCTATATTAAAGTCAAATCATTACTGAACCGATTTTATATTATGTAGTGAATTGGAGAACAAGTTTTTGTAATTAGGCATTTCAAACCCACTAATTTAAAATAAATTATATTGTTATGAAATAGTTCTTTTCAAGCTAGAATCAGTAGACCTATCACCTACTAAAATTAAAAAAAAAATAATATTAATCAGCCAACATAAAACATTTTAGTACTTGATGGATTTTGATAATATTGTTGCCAATAATGTTTCCAATTTAGAAAAAGACAAAATCAAGATTTTCTCTACAAGTTTACAGTACCAGCATCGATTTTGTCATATCCAAACNAAGCGTAGCGCGAAATTTNGTTTCNNTNAAAACGCAAATTTTCGTTCACTTACCAAGCTACGAAAAATTACATTAGCGAATGTAATTTTTCATAGCTTGGTAAGTGAACGAAAATTTGTGTTTTAAGNGAANCGAAATTTCGCGCTACGCTTTGTTTGGATATGACAAAATCGATGCTGGTACTGTATATTACAGTTGGAGGTTGTCAGTGTTGCTGAATGCAGAAACAGTTCCACATATTATGTTGTAGTTTTCAGGCAAGGTAAAGTTGCATTCCAGAATTTTGAAAACAACGGATAGTAATACCCACCTCCCATTCGAGAAAGAGGCAAAGAGCTTAATGAAAGTGAATTGCACTGATCGAGCCATCAGAAGGGGAATACAGTAAAGTGGCTATTCTGCAAATAATAACCACTCCATTCAATGCACCGCCATATTCCTTTTACTTACTGGTGGAGAAAGGAGAAACAAAAACAGAGTGAATCTATGAAACCTTTTCGTAAAATTATGTCTTGGGCGGTGGGCTTAAGATTCTCATGTTAACTACAAACTCCATCTTCTTTCAGTAATCTTGTCGTGGGAGGTGGCTACAATTACCAAAAATTGTTTTTGTCCCAGAGAAGCATAACTTTACGCAAGAGGGTTTACGAAGCCTCTGACTGTACAAAGTGAATTCATACAATTTGAAATTATTGTTCACATTCAAAGAAATGTTACAACATTTTAAAATTTTACTTAGCCTAGAAGAAAACATAGTCTTTTGTTATCAATGGAGATATATTAAAAAATGTGCATAGATTTTTTTTTTTTTTTGTAAATACTAATTATGTAGAATGGATATATATTAACAGAAATAACAGGAGGAAACACAAAAGAAACTATTACAATATTTATCATTGGCCATCTTCAGCAAAACAGTGTTTGCTATCTCAAAATGAATATAATCATATTTTTTTTGCTATTAATGTGTACATAATTTGTATAATGTATTTCCTCTAATGAAAGAATTAACAGAGAAGTAAGTTAGGCATTTAGCAAGGTATATATTTAATGAAACATTATAATGTCCAACGTTGCTATATCTTGTGATCTTTATCTAATATGCTTTTCAACTATTATTAGCAATTCTAATTAAACCCTGAGGTAGAAAATAGTTAACTCCATAACGTGAGAAAGTGTATTACAAACTGTAAAATTGACCAGAAAACCACAGCAACTGTTATTTTAAACTTGATAGAAATAAGTTGTCAATATTTATTTTTCTCGTGAATTATAGCAACTAATGTTTAAAAAATAATGGAGTAAAGAGTATTTTCTGCACTGATCACATAGTATTTCCATATATAGCATTTAAACTCAAGGTTTCTACACAAAACTTGCTGCATCACAAAATAAAGCTATCTTACATTCCTTTCAATACTGTTTTAAATATTGAATTTTCATAATGAGAACAATTCCGATGATTTTTTATCAGAAGTACAATTTATGGCATTTTATTTCATATATTTACTGAGTGTTGATCTATTTTCTTACTAATCTGGCAACATATATTCCAAGAAATACTTACACGAACTATTAATTAGGATAAAGTAAATTGAATGTATTTACGTTCAACGCATTTCTTCCGCATAAAATTAACAAGTTTGTTGAGGTACAAAATTGAAATGATGGTAACTAAGTTTATGACAAATTATTTTCCATTTCGAATAATCCACACAAATTTTTGAATTATAAATACTACATATAATCCGAGGAAATTAAAGCACGTCATTCACGTAAAGTAAAACCTTAAAACACAATCTATAATTGTAGTTTTTAATTTACCTTACCTGTTTGGATAGAGTCTGATTTTCTAATACCTAATTTTGGAATTTAAAAAAATATAATTAGGGATGGAAATAAGACATCAGTTAAGTCATACTCACCCTTATGTGAAAGGATTTAGTGATTGTTATAAACGTGCTCTATGCATTATATGAATATTCTTTTTATTTATTGAACCCAATAGAGGAGTAATGTGAAACTTCCACTTTTTAGTAAGTAAAACTTTAAAGCTAAACAAAAATGTGTACAGTTTAGTTACACTAAATTTAAACTGGAAAGAATTATTGCATTTTTATTAATGAAAGCTTAGTAGCTTACATACCTATTTTTGGATTTTGATATTTGCTGAATACAACTGAACTATATATACTTTGATAACTGGGATTAACATTTAATAGCATGAAAGAATCATTCTACTTTTTTTCAATTCAGTGTAAACTTCTACATAGCAAACTTGCCATTTTCTGAATAAAAGCTCACGTTTCAATATATGTCAAGTTATCCATTTCCTTGCTGTAATTTCATCTTAACAAGTGTACTTTAAAAGTATTAAATATACATACTTAGATATAGTTTTGTAACACAAAACATTATTCTACAATGTGCCAAAGGCTTTAACAGTGATTCATACGTTCTTGAAGCACCAAACACAAATCCACATTAATTTAACGCCCGAGTTATTTCTAGAAGTTTGTCGGTAGAGTTCAGATACGTCCTTTATATACGATGCGGAAAGTCAAATGAGTTTTAAATACGTAATATAGATTATAATGATATTTACTATTTTTATTCCAAACAGCAAACGAAGTGGAAGGAAGAAGCCTCTGCAATCACCGGAGAGCCTACAAGTTTTTTACAGATTCTGTTTCACCGCGATGCCATTTTCCTGCCTTTAGATGCGAGAGCTACGACAAGTTTCTGGAAGGAAATTGTTTTCCCTGCTCTTCTGAAAATCAGTGTGGTAATATGGGATACTATGCAGACCGGTCTCCAGGACGGGGAGAACTTTATTTAATAACAAGAGACGAGGAGCCATTTTGTGGTAAGAGGAGTGCATTTACTTATACTCGATATATATATATGTGTGTGTCAATATAATTTGTTCTTCATTTCTTGATTCAGTTCTCTTTGAAATCAAATTCAGGAAACTGCATGTATAAGTATAAACTACGAGTAGAAACTAATATACAATGTACTTAATGAATTATGTTATAACTATTTCCTCATGATGTATCACAAAATGTTTTAGTGCATAATTTAAGTTCTTAAAAGTGAAACTTTAATGTTGGAGCTTTAATCTGCTGAAGCATGAAGCAATGTGTTTCAAAGAGTGATATGAACTGATCATGGTGTCTACTCCATGACGAAACAAATGCGACATAGGTTTAACAAGTTTTTAGTATTTTGTTATTTCAGTTGCTATCTAAGAAGCCTACAACATTGGTTTTCTCGGTGTACTAGTAACGCAAGTTAATAACAGAATAATATGACTTATAGAATATTAGTAATAAGTCCTGCATACAGTAATTATAGAATACCTATCCCAGACACTTGGTAGCGTAAACAAAGAAGTTTTGAAAGCTCGTTAGAACACAGCATACTACAATGACAAAACTTGGTACTCTACTGATGCGTTTAAGGAAAAAAAATATTATGTTGCTTGTTCCAGGTAACAATGTAGTATGTTAATCTGATACTGGAGTTTCAGTCATGAAGATCACATTGGGATCAGTTCAAATGATGTTGGATTTTGTAAGTATCTTACAGCATGTTCGTCAGATGGCGTTTATCACAAGTTCGTTTCTAACCAACATCAATTTATGTTCAGTATGTAAGATTCAAACTGTTATAATTTGTGGTTTCATGGTATTATTATAATTGCACTTTTAATGTGTTGCCCATATTCAGACACTCGTACTCAGTTGAAATTTATGAGAGAGCGTACTTAGTTCATTAAATATAAAAGTGTCCGTTTCGATTCAATCAAATCCGATCTTCCATTCTGAAACTATTATGTGATAGTTGCTATAGACAAGAGTCCTTAATTACTTAATTAGAATAATTCTAGTCTGAATGTTTTTGACAATGGTTAATCATTTCTTGACTTCTTAGCTGGACGTTATCCATTGTCTGCTTAGCTCTACTTGCTGCATTTCTAGAGATATCTCTACTCTCGATAACAGACATCTTGACATCTCTTTCGAGAATAAGTCTCATATTTCTCTGCCTACTCTGGGATTCAAACACGATCTAATAATCCACAGTCAAATATCTTATCCACTGGGCTACCCCGAAGGGTAATGAGTTTAATAAATCTTACTCTATTTCTTTACTGTGGGGATCCACATGGGTTTCAAATCTACGCAAGGTCTACTGATTGTTCCATCTGTAAGTGCCATGAAAACTGACTCCTTGATTTCTAGTTTCTTTGAATTTTTGTCTATGTGTGTTATGGAGGAATTATTTCAATTCATCTTACGACTGTTCACTCAACAGTGCTCTGCTATTTGTGACCTGTCTGTGTGTCCATCTCGTACATTTCGTTGGTGTTCTTGAATTCTAATTTTCAGAAGACATCTTGTTTCTCCTATATACTGTATGTTTCATCGCATTCACAAGGTACTTTGTATATGCAATCCTTCGTGTCATTTGTATTGGTGCAGGGTATTTTCACTGCTTGTGAATGTTGTAAATGTGTCATACTTATATCCAATCCTTTTAATTGGAAATATACCATACCATAAAGTACATGATTGTTACCAAAATAGAACCAATAACTTGAATTTTACTAAAATGAATTTCTTTTCATGTTTCAGGAAGGTTTAGAAGATAAACGTATCGTACGTTGCTACTGTAAAACTGAATTAAAAGAAGTGAATTTTTTGTATTAGTGTAATTTAAATGTTATTTCTAATTTTGTGTCCAGATTTTTGACATATTTTGTTAATTAATAAATGTACATGTCTGTCTGTTGTATTTTGTAAGATCTAATAAGTGAATAGTGGTCATATATAAGTAATACCAGCTTAAAATAGTATTTCTTTCCATATTTCTTTCTGATAAACCATAACATTCCCAGTCAGCATTGAATATCCGTACAATATCCATACAATATTGGCCGTGGATATTGACAATATCCCTACAATATCCAGATTGGTTTGATAAATGTCCAGATACTAGCCGAGTGTCAGTAAATTGGATATCCATACAATATCCACAGAAGGTCGTCAGCAATATTGTAGGGACATTTATACAACATTTATAGTACATTTAGCACCAATATAACATATTTTCATAAAATTAAAAAATGATTTTATGTCATATCGACACCTGGTGGGTAATTTATTGACAATGAGCAATTACATTCTGATTAATGAAGATGAATGGAAAAAAAAATATGCCTTGGGTGGGATTTGCAGCCACAACCTTTCGCACCAGAGCACACTATGCAAGTCATATTGTTGAGAGCTAATCCTATACTCTAGAATATCCAAACAATAACCATCAATACCTATGTAATGCGTTTATCTCATTTAAGAATTATTTTTGAATATAAATGAACAAATAACATTTATAATTAGAATGATGTGAATCAGTTTTGATTAATCTGTACATAAAAAAATATTAATTTGATATCTGTCCGATTCAAAATGTCCCTACAATATCTATACAATATTGTTTTTTGTATATCCAATTCGAAAATGTCCATACAATATTTCGTTTACGACATTATTATGTAAATATCCACACAATATCCATACAATATTCTTTTTGGACATAACGTTATCTGGACATTGTAGACCATATCTGGGGATCCAGAGGATATTGCATGCTGTGTGGGTTTATTTTTCTTACTAATAATATTATTATACCTTGTAAATTTAATTTCAGTCACATAGACTATCTCTGCATCAGCATCCTGGTTTTGTAAATATAATTTAGCATCAGTGACGTGCGGTGGTCTCACTACTGGGCCATCAATCCAGATTGACAATCGTCTTCTTGGTTTCTGTAAGCACAGTACAGTTAAAGGTTACCATAGCAACGAACAATTCACAATGAAAAATTCTTTTGGCAACGTTGATTGATGGCCCAGTAGTGAGACCATCGCACATCACTGTTTAGCATCCTTTTTGAGTCACTGAACTTTTTATATTTTTTAATTAACTATTATACAAGTATGTGCTTAAGTAACAACAAGTCGCCTTTTTTCTACAAAATCAAGAATCCTTGCCATACTCACTTTTATGGGGAAAAGGAAAAAGCACTCATAAGTTCATAAAATACAGACAGAATAACAAAATTGAAGTGAGACTAAGTATGACTCGTATCAAACTTGTTCATTATAGTAGAAAAGCATTTGAAATGAGACTTTAAACTACAAATAAAAACAGGTTTCCTTTATAATTGTTGTTAACCTTAATATCACAAAATTAAAGATGTCAATACTTTCCAAGTGAATAGTTATATTCTATGCCAAGCAAAATTTTAGCACTGGATATTTAACAAGATTTTGGATAGATCGTTTGCTACAAAAACAGTCGGTGAATCGTTATCTGGTAGTTTTGGATGAACGACTTATGATTTCTTACTATGCTAAACTTATGTAAGATGGTATCGTCGAAAAAAAAAATAAAGTACCCCAGGTGTGGAAAATTAAGGACTTCAAAATGTTTTTGGTTTCTGCAATGAAAACTACATTAAGGCTTTAATCAGCAACTTTACTACAAGAGGAAATGATAGACCTAATGATGCCAACCATAAAAGTGGCATTCATTGTAAAAAACAATGTAAACAAAAAAGTATGTATTTGTCATTAAAGTGCATCTTCTGACAATTTAAAAAAAAAACTCTCACATAAACTGGAGGGATGACCCTAACGTTTTTATAGTTCAAGCTATTGTTGTAGAGCGAATTTCTAAAAAAATGTTTGATGACAATGAAACACCATGAACACCGCATCCTCGTCAAACAGATAATCTTCACAAATTTGAAGGTTAGGTTGCAGTTTCGTTGCTCAGACACAGGAATCATGTGTACCGATCAAAAATGTTCATTTCGTATACGTTTCTTCTTATTATCAGTAATTATACACGGCATTACTAACTAAAATTCTAATTTATATGAAAAGTAATTTTAAACTATTAGCTGCAGGGTTTCCATACGAGGTTTCATTTCTCCAATTTTTAGATTCACATTTGTTTAAAAATGTGTTTTTGGGCGACGTAAACATATTGTTCTGTTACAATGTGCATTAGTATTTACGTGAGAGCGATTTTGTGTTCTGTGTTGTCAAAAATGTATTCCAGGGTTTAATTTTTATATTTATTTTGTTTACTTGAACAAGTTTTTTTTTTTAAAGAAAAAAGTATCATGACAATATTAGAACAGTGTTTGATTAAAATAATACATAGCTCTTCGTGCCTACATGATGATTCAGATGAATTATTACAATATTTGTATAACTTTTATTCAGAATTATATCACTTATACATTTGTTTTCTTTAACAGCTCACCAATATCAAATCCAACTGCAGAGCACACCAAGTCCGCTGCCATTAGCAACGTATGGCAAAATTCAAGTAACTCTTGTTGGTCCAGGAGAAATTAACGAAACATTTACTCTAACAAAGTAAGTTTTTGTCTAGAACTTTTAAAATTAGTTAAAGATAAGTACAATAAAGTTTCAAAAACCGAGAGTGGGTAATATGAAATCGTCCATGTTTTACAATGATTTCAGTTTCTAAAACAACAATGGTATTTTTCCTTTCGGTTCTTGTTTTTAAATCTGGACTTTTGTTAATTCGAACTTTTTTTTTCATTCGTAATTCAAACTGTTTTTAAAGTAACAATGCAATTTAAACCATATTCTCTGACAAGCTTGTGGTCCTATTTTGTGCTACAAATAATTTGTTTCCTTTATTTAAAATTTTTGGCAAGACGATGTTTACTTCTCCCAAATTTCTTGAAACAAGTCTCATTTATCTCACATCAAGTGAATTCTCCCACCTTTCCGTTTTTAACTTTTAATTTGCAGAGAAAAACAGTTATCAAAATAAGAACTTTTGAAATGCGAATGGAAAGATAATTAGAATGTCAATCTGAAATCAAGTGTGCAGTTAAGTCATGAAACTTTTCTCTTCTTTCTTTATTTATTGTGTGGTTATCGTTTTCAAAAGGAAGCATTTCAATCACTTGTTCAGTGAATGTAGTGGTTACTTATGAACAGTAAATAGTCAACTTAAGTCTATTAAAAAGTATTAATTCGGCTACAATCTTTTTTTATAATTATCTACTTTTTAACATACGTTAAGACTACACTGGTGCATAATGCAAGCTACTATGTTTTTTTTTTACATTTGACATTAGCCAGGTGTGCTGGAACTAATTTTGTGTAGAGCACTGTTGCATTAAGGTTGAGTTGAGTAAAATATACATACACACTTTAATTAGCATTAGTTTAGGCCTACTGGCAATACTGTTAAAGCATTTTAAAACCAAAACAAGGAGAAAGATGCACATTAACATACATTAAATGCAGTCATACTATAGGATTTATTTACTTGGAAAATTAATATTGTTTGCATGATCATAGCACTTGCATCCCTTATTCACTTGCATCCCTTATTACCAATATCAAAATAGTGTTTGGTGAAGAAAGGACAGTACAATTTTGAACACACGCAAAAACATGAATCGTGAATCAATCCGTTCTTCCAGCCATTTGACATCTGAAAAATTACTATTGATAAATTCATTCATAATATTTACAATGTCAACATTATTGTGGATAAGTGTGGATGACACACATATGATTCAAATATTTTGTGCCATGGTTAATGGAGCATACATTTTTATTCTGCACAACAATTCAAATGAACTTTCAGCTGTTGCAGATCAATAGCAATCTCAAAAGATCATGTAACACTGGAAATAGCCTCTTTATTTGATGATACAAGTCTGGGGGCTCCGTGGCTCAGTGTAAGAGCATAAGTTTCCAGAGCGGGAGACCGGGGCTCGATCCCCACTGGTGCCAACACCTTCACCAGTGCACCGAGGAACTGACAGGCCGTAGTGAACTGGCCGAGTTCCATAGAACCCTCACTAAAATTCGTCGCCATCTCCGAGGGGCTAAGGTTCATAAAAATTCAGAGAGATTCCTTGCCCAACAGCAGACCCCAACAACTGGGAAAAATGCTAGAAAAAAAAAATTTGATGATACAATTCTCTGAATTTATTCATAAAGGTTTCTACACTTATGTAGTTGAATCAACTGTTCAATTAATTCCTTTTCTTGTTTAAGCTTTTCCTTGTCAATTCCAAATTCAGATATAGTGTTTATTATGGATACATCCCATGTTGCTAGAGCCCCAGCAAAGTCTTTTCCAACTGGAGATACTTTTCAAATCCAGGCTGTTCAAACCTATCTTCTATTTCATTCATTGTGTTGTCTAGAAATTCACAATAAAATGTTCTATAGTATGCTTTCACCAACTCAAATTTATGACCAGCTGCAGGATTTTAGGAATGTTTAAACCATTTTGCAGGTCTCTCTTCCTAGGTACTGTTGGTTCTGAAAGATCCATTTATGCATTCTGTCTTTAACTTCGTCCCAAACACATCCTATTCAGTATTTCGAATTCAGTATTTGATCTCTGGCTTGTTAGACATTGTAGTACCACATTTACAGCTTCTTCGGCACCAGCTATGGACTGAGTTTAATTTTGAGAGTAGTTCTGAGATTTTCACTCATTAAAAAAAATGTCTAACTTATTTTAATTCCACAAAACACACTTCCTGATCTAGAAGTCTTGACTTACATCCTATATTACTTCTCTGTCTCTTGCAAACCAAAGTGTGTATCTGAGTTTAAAACACATGATAAGGCTGCTTCTTGTACGGTCCATTGAGTTGGACATAATGGCCTAGCACTGGTAAAATTGTGATCTCTAGTGATTTGGGCAAACATTATCTATCATCTGGGAAAATCTTAACAAATCCCAAAGTAAGGGATTTATTTTGAGAAATCTTGTAATGCTAATTTAAAAGTGTGGGCAGTGCAATGAATGTACAATTCTAATGGCTTCTTTGCTAGCATTCTTGTTTGCACTCCAATTTGGGAACCAACCATATTGGAACCACCTGTAGATAGTTTAAGCCCAAACCCAGGGGAAGCAGTGTGTCTTTAATTAAACTATGCAGTGCTTCTTCAGTCATTGTTTTGGTTACCATCAGAATCCACTTTCTTCTTTTTTTTTTTTAAATTTGAACATTGGTTCACACTATAGTTGCAGTCCTCTTTTTTGGATTATAAATGGAGGTTTTCTTCTTTACCACTCTATGTTTCCCCGTATATCTTTACCCACATTAAAACATGCCAAATTCATCCAATTCTGGGACTCAAAATTCACGTACACATATAGTGCACGAGAACATGAAGTCCAAGAATCAAGATGGTTTCAGACCATTGAGTAATATGCAGGGAAATTGTACTACATACCAACCTCATAGTTTCTCAAATGTTCAGATATCTTTACATCAATAACAGAATCATTGCGACTTGTTTGATTTCAAGGAAGGCTTTTTAATGGTATTATTATTTCTCGACTATAAAACTTAAAGTCAGGTATTCATAAGACATGTGTATTTGATAAGAAGCCCTAAAAAAAGGACAAATCAATAGTGAGGCATTGATCGCTTTGTTCAATGATACTGGCTGAGAAAGCCATTCCTTGATGTTAAACATTTTTCATAAACTTTGGCTTTCTCTAACATCCCCTGGAATGGAGTAAGGAAGGCAGTGGGCAAAGTAGTTCCGGTGCCATTGCAATTGGCATACATAAAATTGGGATTTTAATTAAAATACAAAACAAAATTACCTTCAGAAATTAAAAAATGTGACACGTAAATTAGGAACGAATGTAAGTTTTTCTTTTAATTTAGCTGGTAAAGGATATTAAGAAACACTGTAGTAAATTTAAAGTCAATCTTGAAACATTCAGAACTTGCAATTCTAACATGCAAACCATTGATGTTACAGGTAACTAGGCAGAAAATTATACTTCACTGTAGTTTAACTGATAAAGGTATAATTTATCGTTAACAACATACTTTAGTTTCAGTAATATATTAAATAATAAGTTTTCACACTTTAAGGGTATTAGCATAGTTTTTATAATATGTACTAGGTTTACCACAGATTGACTAAGAGCTTTATTCCATCATTGAATATCGCTAAAACATCATATAATCAGGTGATCCTACTAATTTAGTCTTAATCGATGGAGTAGCTTCAACATTTACATTAAACAACAAAACATAGTCTATTGTGAAAATGGGGATGTCTTCTTGTGTATCTTCTGTCAATAGACCACCTTTGTTTTTCCATTCCTTGATGATGCTTTATCATTCACTTATGTTGCCGCCTCTTCCCTTCAGTGCTAAATTCAGTAGATAACGACTGCAAAGCTGCACTTCTAGGAAATGTTATACCCAATGATCAATAGTTTTACTGATTTGCAGTTTTACTCTTACTTTTGGTAATGCGCTGATTTATTCAGAAAATGTTTTTATTTAATTAGTATGTTGTGTTTGTATTTAACCATTTTGTTATTAGCAGTTTGATTGTGCGTGAATAGACATTAAAAATAAATCTGTATTGATCTAAATAATTGTAAATGATTATTTTTGTAATTTTTAAATTTACATTTGCCATTTTAGCTGCAATAACTGAACGATTGTATTAAATTGGTGTCAGACATGCTTGTTTCTGTATATTGATTTATTAAGAATGTATATGTTTACTAATACAATTATCTGTATTTGACTTTTTTCAGGAAAGACGATGAACAGATAAGTGCTGGTGAATTTATTACACGTATAGTCGTCCCCCACCCGGCTCTGACGGAACCGGTCAAATTACAAATTACCTATACTGCCTACAATGGATGGCTTTCTAGTGGTCTTCCTCGGTGGAGTGTAGACAAAGTCACTCTGGGAGACAGTTTTGGAAAAAGGTAGCCCTTCAGTGTACAGGAATGCTAAACATAATTTTTGCTTTTACTTTATTTGAAAGTATTGATTATTTCATCACAAACCATAACGAACTACAAGAAATTGTAATTTAAAATTTGTTTTCATGTATTAGGTGTGTGATCGCAAAAGATAGTTCCACCTAACTAATTAATATATGTATATATGCTTGTACCAATTAGATTTCTACATCCTTTCCTCAGTGTAATGAACTCGTAGCTTGAAAGAGTACCAATTTAATGTTTGCTCTATTGGATTAATGCTTTAAAAAACTTTTACAGTGGTAAATGGTAACTTCTAAAGAAATGGGGTGTAATTGTCTCAGCATTTTCAAAACATGCAAAACTAGACTCCTTAATAAACAAATTTGACTGAAAACACAGCGTATTTCATTATTATCTTTTGCAGTTTATCTTTCTGTAAAAAGGGCCTAGCCCTTCCTTCAGGACTTCCTGTGATGGTGCCATTATACCCAGGCAACTGCAGTCCTCTCAGACCAGCACCACCACGTCTACCTCCAAATCCACTTCAGTCGTCTGGACAAGCTCCAGAAACTATACCTGTAAATCNAGTAAGAAAATAAATTATCTTTTATACATTTAAGTTAATAAATAGAAAGTGCCATATAAAGTTTACATTAAAAATAAGGTAAATCTATTTTGGTGTCATGCAATTTAAAGGTGTCATTATAAGATGGCATTAATTTGTACAAGAATAAATTAATAACAGGTTATTTTGTTTAAATCAATGCTAAACCTATCATTCAAAACAGTGTAATTAATTGAATCTAGTTGATAATGAATTGATCTAACCATATTTAAGTATCTGTCAATTGTCATTAGGGTTTGCAACGCAATGGATAGGGTGTAGCTCAGCTCCNTAGAACTTAATTGTAACTAAACAATGTTGACATCATGATGCTGCATCTGAATTAAATCAGAAAACATAAAAGTTAGTGTTGGCATATCCAAATTGCATGAGAACCAGTCCTTTGTAATACTAAGCAAATTTCGTTGGAGGAACGACGATGAAGACAATCGTCACAGTGAGTTTGTACGCATCTTGTTGCTGAATTTAAATCAGGCTCAAATCAGATCCATTGCATTTTACGTTTTAGTTTTTGGTATTGAAATGTACCAGCCCCGTTGTAATATTCAAACCGTGCACGTAAATTCATTGGTACTCCTTCCTGTCTCATAGCCAAAACCAAGTGTTTTGAGAAAACCAAGCTAACAGGGACTCAAAGTTAGGTCTTTCAAGCTTTGCCTCAGGCAAAAAATTATACAACCTCGCTAATTTAACCTCCAAAAAGTTTCTGACTATTTCTCAAACTCATCCTCTGAGATGTACAGTATGTGAGAGTGATATTCATTTGCCTCTTTACCAAAATAATTTTATTTTTTCCTCTAATTCTATATACATGTAAAGACTAGAGAAGTTGTGAGGGCAAATACTTTGAACTCAGAAAATATTTCAGAAATTCCTTGTAACAGAAGAAGGAAAATAATTAAGCAGATAACTTGTAATAACATCTTAAAATGAAACGAAAAAGGAAATGTACTGATCAATTCATTTTAATTTTAGACTAATCTGTCAACGTAAGAGTGTGCATACAAACCGTAAAAACTCATAGTAATCCATCATAGGGACAGGAAACATATAATAGATGTAAATATCATTTTCGTAACCACTTTCATCTTCTGAATAGAAATATTCCTTCTTAAACTGATCATACAAATCAGTCCTTTAATTTTCATTCAGTAAGTATGTGACACACAAAACAAACTGTAGACGACTCCCATGATTTTGTGTATGATAAAGTGATATATGTGTGTGTATGTATGTGAAATGCCTCTGTTTTAGCCAGGCCATGTTTCTAGATTTAAACTTAAATAAATACATGAAAAGTGTTGTTGCTGAAAACAGCCGTAGACATTCTCCGTAATGAGTTAACCACGAAAATGTCATTGATCTTAATTGAGGTTGTTACACAATTTTGAGAATTTAATCTTTTAGAACTTACAGCACAAGCATGTAATTACTTGCTTATTTTGGTTCTTCAATAGTAACCATAAAATTATATAAAATAACTTTCCAATGACAATACAAAAATGGGACAAAAAGAATTGGTAATTATATCAACTGTTTATGGGGTATGGATCTTAAAGGGGGTTACATCTGTGTACAATGTACACATTATGTCACAGCAGTCGATTTAGAAATAAATTAGTTTTTTGCTACTCCTGATATGCTTCCATCAGAGGTTTGATAAAATCAAGAAGAAAAATTACAGTGGCTAAGCATTTAGAAATTGTGTTTTGCGTGGTTGAGATTCAGATTGAACATTACAACAATGCTTTAAAAAACCTTTGGCATATTTTTCATTATTATAAATATGTCATAAAGTTTCCAAGATATCTTTGGGCTCTAGTAAAATACAAATATTAATAAGTAAAATATTTATTAATACATATGGATATGTTTGTATTTTAATAGAACATAGCTGAGAATGAAATGTCCAAGTCTATTCTTTATAGGTCTACTCAAAATTTACATACATGAATGAGGCTAACAATTCATTATTGTGACATAATATTGTTTAATATACACTCTTCAATCTTAATTGCTCCTAAGAGAGGCTGATATGTGGTGTTTAACATCAACACCTGATGGGCCACTTAACAACTATGAACAATGCTTAGTGTGATTAAAGAACATGAATGGACAATCAAAAACATACATGCCTTACATGGGATTCGAACGCACAGCCCCTGATCTAGAACTCCGTACGCTAGCCACTTGAGCAGACAGATTGAATGCCAAAGCGAGAATAAAATATCAAGAATGTACAAAAGTGTTACATTTGCATAAGAAACAGAGCTATAATAAAGCTTGGAAATCATAGGCCTAGTAAAATTCTCTGTTCAAGAGCTTCACATTGGGAGCATAGTTTTTACACAGAAAAGAAAGAAAGATTTTGAACGTTAATTTGCTTAAATGTATTTTGTATCACTGAAACGGTTCCACGTAACATTCTTAGGTAGGTTTTGTAACATAAAATTTGATACAGATTATTACCTAAATTACTATATTGTAAACTAACGAGATTATGTTTTATTTCAGCCTGGAGATAATGATGTAAGAGACTTCTTTGGTGGTCCCTTGCTCACCAATATCAACGGTAGTCCACCCCTACGGCCACCCACTCCTGTCTTTCGGCTAGGAGAAAATGAGTCGTTAGCAGATCTCTTAGATTTAGAAGAGGATAAACATCCGTATGAAAATTTAGAAATAATTTCTTTGCCTCAGCATGCAACTGTTGTTCTGCCCGAGTCAGCAGCTGCTGGACTTCCTGCATCCGTGTCATCTCAGTCAAGTGAGGAAACTAATCAGACTAATGGTGATCTGAAAGCATCTGAAACAATAGGTTTTCGAAGCCCTCGTGAAGAAGCAGGGAGAGCATTTGGTTCATCGTCTTCGATATTGTCGAAATATTCGAACTACCAGACTATTAATTCTACTCAGACGACTCTAAAACTAAGTATCCCATCTGAACCTAATAGATGGAGTTATCAAGATCCAAATACCTATATGGTGGCTCAGGCAAGTAAACATTACAGATTGTCAAATCAGGGTTGGGTCAGATCACATGGCCCATCATATAGACCTCCGGGAAGTAGTCAGACAATGACAAGATTACAGCCACCACCCATACAGCAGGCTAAAGGTTTTGTACCGAGCAGAATGGAAAGTTCCCCTCGAATAGTAAGAAACAATGGTACTTCAACCAGTGAGCAAATATTTCTTCCGCAGACCTCGCAAGTTACCGTTCAGTTGTTACCAAGCAGACTCGTGGCAGTTTTATCGCAAGCAGAACAACACCCTGAGTCAACCAGAAAGCCAAAATTTCTACCTGGAGGAGCTAAAGCAGACGCTCCAACTCTTCAGACAAGACAAGGACCCTACACGTGGCGAGCGCTTGACGAGATACCAGGAGCGTTTCAACATAGAGGTGATGCTTTTAGTAGTGTTGCAGCTGGAAACGCACGATTTGCTGCTCAAGTGGTGCCGCAATCACTGCCGTCACGTTACATTCCTCTCCATTCTCAATCTCGCAGCAGCGAAACTTCAAGTACTACTGGTATTAAAACAGCAGTACAAAACATGCAGCCAGTTCAACCAACACTGAAAACTGCAATACGGACATCTTCACAGCAAAGGAGATTTAGTTCTGAAGCTGAAGCTATTAAACAATTAAGTGTTCCTTTAGTGAGAAGTACCAGAAGCCCTCAGAATAAAACTGAAGGTGTGAGAGAAAGAATAGGACGAAATCCAAGAATGGACTTTAAGGTTCAAACTAGGTGACGAAAGACAATTTAATTTTGTTGCTATTCATTTCAGCACCAAGCTGTTTAGTCATACTGTGTTGAGGTTACCTGCTTCCAAAGATAGACTTGTTAGTGGAAATTATGCAGGAAGATCTAAACTAAACATTTTACAAATAATACTACACAGTCCTTGCTTCTGTGTACAGAAAGGAACCTACCAGAGCACCCAGTGAACATTTCTGTCTATTTTTGTACATTATGTACAAGTGATTTAATGTCCTCGCTTTTAAAAAGCGGTGTACTAGAAGATCTATTCTTCTTTGTGGAAATGTACTTTTAAGCGTACAATTTTTTAACATATGAAGTGTTAAGACACCATTTCTCTTACTCGTTAGAACAAGCTACATCGTCTCAAACTAGCTCGTTATCTTTCGTATCGCACGTTCATTCAAACATTTTGGGTCCACACATGCTCACAGAATGCTATCTTTACTCTTGGGGAATTCAGAAACTAACAGTTGGAAGCATATTTGTTTATTATTTAGTGTACATTTTTTAAGAGGACCTATTTTATTTAATTTGAAAACACAGAATGTACCTGATCTTAAAGATCGTTTCGCTATGGATTATACAAATAATTTATGTTACACAGTCATACCACAACACACACAACACTTTATGCTGGTTACACTGCATTCTTTCAAGCCTTACAATTCAACTCTACATACTTACTGGCATGTACATAGTTGATATCATGAAGTGACAATCTATATTACTTAAAATCCATTGGGTTTGACAGTTTGATACATCTCTTATATGATTTATGTTTTGTGTGTTTGTTTCCTTATCTTCAAAATGTTTGACTTGCCACATGAGTAAATATTTATTACTTTATGTAATTTTTTTATATTGTAATATCAACAGTAATGTAGTCGCTAATGTGGGCTATTTCCTTCTTCTAAATAAAGCAGCTTATTTTGTTAATGTTTCACACTTCTTAAAATGACACAGTGTTATCGGATACTTACTCTTCTGAGAATGTAGACTCTGTTGAAGAGTTTCTGAGTGTAGCATGATAATATTACATTTTATTTAAAGTTTTTCCTTATATTGAGTGTGGACATTCAATATGGACATTGCCGTTTCTGTGTCATTGATTTTAGTTTTTTTTTTTCTGTAACATAATTTGTATATTTATTTTTGGAGCATGATTCTTGTAATGTAGAACAAATTAATGATTCTGTGATATTTACATATTTAACATTCTTACTAGACCCATGTGAATTTGTATTTGGTTATATTTGCAATTCGCGATTCCAATCAACACTAGAGGCGCTGCGATCGTCGCAATATGGCGGGAGCATTTGGGTACTACGATTGTTTACATTCATTGTGTACAATGGAGATGTAAGTTTCATTTAGTTATTTATCACTTTTAAATTAAAAANAATGTGTTGAAATACAACCATAAACAGAACAGGACTGCTTACTTTTCGACATATTAAACGAAATTTCCGGCAAATAACATACATGTGTTTATGGCTGGCATTGGCAGCCTACCCGATTCCTCTAGTTAGAAAAAAATCCGCCAGATGTCTCATTGATAATTGGAATCGCGAATAGCCTTGTAAAAGATAATTGGTATGTACATTCTACTAGAATATATATATTATAAGGATATAAAATAAATCTTCTAAAAAATGTAAAACATTTACAAAACTGCTGCGAAGGAAGTATGTTAGTTTGTTGGTAATTAAATATGTGCATCTTTCTAATTGTGTGAGTGCCTGTATCATATCCTTGTATTTCTATTTGAGCATAAAATCCTAGTAAATCATTCTGCTGAATGGGTGGCGATGAGTTATTCTTCTTTCTAACATAAATCATTAGTATATAGCCCCCTACAAAGAGTGTTTAGATTGAGGAATGTTCATGACACAAAATGTATTATCAAGTTTTAAGTAAAAAAATGTGTAGACAAGTATGAGCTTGTTTTATACCATGTCATATGTGTTGAGTATCTTAACTCTTCAATTTCCATTGAACATGTCTTAAATAATTTATATCATTAGTTATACTATCTGTTGATTTTCCTGCATGGAATCGCTTGTTTATAAGTTTTGTTATTTGAAAAAATAAAATGATGTTTTATATAAAAAAATATGTGTGTTATTTATTTTCTCAGTTTCATGTTACATTTACACTCACAGAACTTTCAAAGCAAATGTAGTGTTTCAAATGTTTAGCTTTTAATGGGGTGGATATATAAAACTTCTGTGAGCTTATTGTGATTAGGAGTACAGACGAATATATGACACAGATACAATTTTAATTATAAACGTTTATTTGACAGCTATTCTTTCGTTTACATGTTTTACTATTTGAAAAATATTTCAATAGGTATTTTCAAGTTTTAAGTTACACTTAAATTACATTGGTAATGATGTAAGTACTAACTTCTTTTATTGGTTAGAACAAGAACAAAATCACTCAAGTGTTTCTCCATTACGTACCAACTTTAGACATTCTAATATGTAACAAAACGTTGAGCTGTTCTTACTAAAAGCCTCTAATTTATTTACTTGATGCTATGTTATTGTTCAAGAACACACACACATGCACAAAAAAGAAGAAAATAAAAAATTATCAAAATCCAAAACGCATATCTTTCTGGAAGGGAACATTTCTGCACCGAGTCATCTGGCAACACGGATGTCTTGAAGACCATCAGTTGTCTTGAAAGACATCTATTTGATGTATATGAAGGGTAGCCTAATTCTACTTTTTTATACATTTTGTTCATGTGCAGAATTTTTAATCTGTTTGTGAAGTCTTCTAAAGTTGAATTTCATCTATGTAAAAACACGGTAATAATAAACTGCACTCTACAATTTCTAAAATGTGATAGACTTACCTTGTGTAATAAATAACTCTTACTTATAATGCATCCAGTCCTTCACACAATTATATTTGAAATAGTAAACACAAAAACACCATTATGAGCATCTCTGTGTATTACAAAAACAATGTCCAAGGGTTCATTACATGAATTAGTTTCAACCAGATCAGTCTTAATGTTCGTCAGCTTATCAACGTTGTTTTAATTATGAAACGAAACAGATGATTGATTGGCTTTGAAGGAACAGTAGAGCACTTTTTTTTAACTTTAAAGAAAATATGCAATATGAATTCACCTTTTTGGTTTTAAATTAAAGGATAAATATGTATACGATTCTTAAGGTCAGACTTATAAAAACTTAAATATATACATTTTTATTTGGACCTGGTTTAATTATTGTTTTCAAATTTGTCCAAAATTGTAAAGGTATTGAAACAATGGTTGGAAATCGAAAGAGTACCAATGGATTTTTTTTTTTTACATATTTATTTATGTTACTTTGGCTGGAGATGATTCCATAGGTCCCATCATTGTGAGGTATTTTCTTAGTGCAACAAAAGCTGGTTTGCAATAATTCTTCTTCATATTCTAGGTTTACATACGTTTATGGTTTGGCTCGTAAAAGTAATGTTTTAAAAAAAAATTAAAGTGTTTCAAGCTTTAGCTGAAAGACAGCAAGAGTGTAAATTTAAGGCCTTTAGAACAGATAATGGTATGGAATTTTGTTCTGGACAATTTTCTCAAGAGTGTGTTTTTGAAAGTGTTTTCTTTTTCCTTTCTAGTTTCCTAATTACAGATATGTGCATTGTCATCCAAAACACATCATTTAGCAAATTTGTAAACTTTTAGAAAATTAGGAAGTGGTTGAAAAATCGATAATATAATACAACCTTTGTAATAAAAAATCACTCAACACTATGTCGTGTATGAAATCTACAAGACATTTCTCAGTGACAGAATCTTTACGTTCGATAAAGTTAGAACTTCTTGCATCGTGATGGGTATAGTGACAGACCCAGTAATCAGTCACCATAGTTTCCGTGCCAGTTGATTGAATATAGCTTCTCCAGTTTTCCAAGTGATAATTTCAAAAAGTCGTATTCTCCATTCCTTTACCGTCCATTCCCCCTTTGCAACCACACCCTTCACCAAGCCGAGGCACCAAAATATGGAGACTGGTAGACCTTCATGTTAACAGCTTTGCCAAACAAGGGATAGGAGAAAGTTTCGAGAACTATACAATTGCCGCCAATTCCTATTTCCTACTCCCTGTTTTAGTGTCATTATTTCATTTTATATTCCTTATTATTTAATTACTAAATATTAAATACAAACGTAAAGGGCAATAACATCTCATCTCATATTATGTGAAAATTGCACTTTACTGTAATATTTTGAGAAATGGTATAAAAATTAATAAAGAAGCAGAATAGCAAACGTGTCACTATCCCTATGTTTTGGGGGTTGGAGCGGGGCAGGTGAAAAGCATCGACAGGAAAATGGTCGACAAGGAAAAGCATCGACAAGTTGTGGGAAAATGGTCGACAAGGAAAAGCGTCGACAAGGAAACGGTCGACAAGGAAATCCATCGACAAGGAAAATGGTCGACAAGGAATACCATCGACAATGAAAACAGTCGACATGGAAAATCCTCGTCAAGGAAAACAGTCGACATGGAAAATGGTCAACGAGGAAAACCATCGACAAAGAAAACAAACGACAAGGAAAACCATCGACAAGGAATACCATCGACAAGGAAAACAGTCGACAAGGAAAATCGTCGACAAGGAAAATCGTCGACAAGGAAAACGGTCGTCAAGGAAAACCATCGACAAGGAAAACCATCGACAAGGAAAATCGTCGACAAGGAAAATCGTCGACAAGGAAAACTATCGATAAGGAAAACAGTCGACATGAAAAAGGGTCGACAGGTTAAACCGTCGACAAGGAAAACGAACGACAAGGAAAATCGTCGACAAAAGGGAAGTAGTAATTGTGTGTGGGGAAAAGCGTCGATAGGAATGTCGTCGAAAAAGAAAATGATTGACAAGGAAAGCCGTCGACAGGTATAATCGTCGACAAGAATAATCAACCTTGACAATTTGGCAACGCTTTAGGATCACATAAGTATAGCGGAGTGTGTGACAGGAAAATAATCGACAAGTTGAGCAGATCTCTTATAGCGTTTTAGAAGAACGAATCTACAAATACTAATAATAGGTAATTTCCTTAGAAAAGAATGCAATTTGGTAGAGATGTTACGTAAATAATAAAGTTTAACATTGTTATTCAAACAAAACTAAACATTGAACTACGAAGAAAGCAAGTATTTATGAACCTTTGTTTTGAAGGTTTGAAGATTGTATGTATTTGGGAAAACAGTTGATGGTAGTGTGTTCCAGAGTTTGGAAACTCGAGGGAAATATTTAATGTAGA